>OY101447.1:102832129-103030078 GCA_956483635.1 Panzeria rudis
ACACGGAAGAAAAAAAAAAATTGCGACTACGTTCATAATAAAATATAAAATAGAATCATCGATCATCTAGTAATAAAATCATTTTTGACATAATTATTGTTTTTAAATAATGCAAAAATCAAAAAGTGACCCAGAGGGCAATTTTGCAAATAACATGGAATGGCGGTTTATGAGCATTTTTTTTATTTTTAATATGAATCAATCAGTAGCATGGAAATGAAGAATTAAGACAATTTGATGTATTGTTTTGATTTTTCAACATGGATTCAGTACTATATACATCATAGCTTCAATGCACACTGTCGAACATTGTAACATGTTTTAAACGAAATGACAAATTACATTTTGAAATATTAAAGTGTTTCTTTAAGAGGGGTTGTATTTAGATTGTTTTTTTTTTCTTCAATTTTTATTTTATCGATTGGTATGATTTTTGCGCAAGAATACAAAAATGACATTTAACTGTCAGTTTGATCATTAGATACTTCCATTTAAGAAAACATATGGAAATGAGATTAGTTTACTACAGTGGCCAACATGTATATTGGACTACAACGAGATAATCTTTATCTAAAAGACTCCTACGATTAGACCCAACCCCACCTAAGAGCCGTATTGAGGGAATTTGATGATCATACTTCTCTACTGTGTATATTGCCCACATGCATTTCATGTGCATTTCGTATTACTTTACAGTAGTGATGTTTGTTCCTGATATTTTTCATATAAAAATGAAATACACAAATCAGTGATGCAAAATGTGGCACAATTGGGCCATTTGCGGCACTTTTGAATGTTTGATGGCCCTGTGGTACTTTCTAATCTATTTTGACCTTTTCAGCTCAAAATTAAACTAGCTACTTCAAGCCGTTCGAACGTTTATACACGAATTTATACAGAATCGTTCAAGGAATTCTTTCAATTCAACACTCAGCATGTGTAAATAGAATTTGTTCTTCCCAAAATATGATTAAAATCAATATAAATAATCGTCTTCATTAAATACCGTGTCATCTTTAATACAATCGATGTATTAATGAAATATAATTCTAGTAATTGTTATGATAATGATATTATAAAACTTATAACACAAAAAAATGTTACAAACAGTTGAGCAACGCTTGGACTAAAAACTTGGGGACTACAATTTTATTTTTTTAAACTACATATAAAACATGTATTTATTTAATATAGCTTTAACCAAAAAAAAACTTTTAAGCAATGTGAATTTTTTGTCGTTAATTTTTGTTTTTTTTCTAGGTAATGTAAAACACATGTACTATGTTACTATTATTTTTGTTTCTATATAAATAAAAAGCTTGTAATCAAATACATTCCAAAAAAAGTGTTTGGCCCTATCAAAGATATTTTGGCCCTTTGAAATCATCAATTTGGCCCAAAATAAAAAAAACTCAAAATGTATCACTGTCCCAACTACACTTTTATATCATATGTTTCGAAAAATTCGGATTTAGTGACTCTCTCAGAGAGTATGTATTTGTATGTATCTTGTTCTTCTTTTGTCCATTAATATAATATACAAGCCAATACAGCAAATATGACTGTTCACAAGGTGTATTGCAAAGGTGTATTTGAATAAAAGATAAGCAATACTAAAGAAGCTTATGAATTGTGCATATGTGTCTCCATTATTTTGGTCAGATTATTTTGTGATTTCAGATAGTTTGAGACTTGGTCAAATTTTCAATACAGAATTTCAGAATAGAGCTGTATATAAACGGATTGCCTCTAAGCACGCAGAATTGCATTAACATTAGTAAAAAGCTTACAAATACACATTTGTTTTGTGTACGCTGAGTATAAATTATACCGCTCTGTGTATACGGGTACCCCCGTAGTGTAGTGGATAATGTGCTAGACTATTAGCCGGGGGTCGCAGGTTCGATTCCTGCCAAGACTCTGGGTGTTTCTGCAGAAAAGCCGAAAAAGGCTTAAGCAGTGTGTGTGTTTGTTAAAAAAAAAAACTTAAATATGATGAATAGGGAGGACCAATGAAAAATTTTTAAATTCAGACTAAATATTTTACTAAATTGGCAAATTCTTTTAATGTATTTTTTTTTGAAAGAAACTGAAATCAAACAAAATCATTTACTGAATTCTAAAAATGTTCTTTGAAATCTGTAAAGGAATATTTATAAACTCCCTGCGGAAAGTTTTATACCAATTGTACGTTGAAGACAAACCGCAATGTACAAGCAGCTTTGTCCACATAAGAAATATTTGGGACAGTGCGCTGCATACAAAATAACTAGTATGTGTTTAGAAATATACTACATAGTTGGTTTTTACTTTAGACTAGTTTTTTTCATATAACGAACTATCAATTCTAACATTAGGAGCCTATCTAGTTCATTTGTAAATAGTTACCATATATGGTAGTTGAGATACTAGTTATTATAAACTAGTGCGCTTACTGTTTTTTATTGTTGCCAAATAGGTGGATATTTTGGCGCTTATGCCTGGGATATGAACACCAGATGTAATGATGGTGCGGTCATCGGCGTATGACACCAACGAGACTTCCGAAAGAGGGGTGGGAATCTCGGCAAGATAAATATTGAAGAGTATGGGTGACAGTACTTCTCCTTGTGACACGCCCCATTTTTATCTGCTGGTAACTTTATTTTTTGGTCTTCCGAACTCCACAAACGCTTGCCTTCCATTGAGGTAGTTGGCAATCCAGCGTTCATGTCATTGGGAAAACTAGTGTTCATGATGTCATTAATCAGTATCGAGTGATCGACCGTGTTAAAAGCTTTTGACAAGTCCAGTGCAGTCACAATTGTGCATTGGCACAGTTTCTGTTGCTTAAGGCCATTGATAATCTGGGTAGCTATCAGGTCTAACACCGTTGTGATGCTATGGGCTTCCCTGAAACCGACTTGGTGTATGGCGAGCGGGAAATGCTGCTTCAGGGATAGTAACAGTACTGCTTCTAAAAAGTTAGCTACAGGTGACAAGAGGGAGCCCTATCTCAGTAGGAATCTCATTGATTAGCTGGTTTGTGCCAAGTTTTTTTAACATTAGCATAGAGATGCCATCTGGCCTGAGGGCCTTAGAGGGTCCCGCTTTGGAGATTATGTTCTAACTTCAGTTGGGCTGAAGGAGTATGATTCAGAGTCGCGCTTAGCACATTTTTGGCATCTGTATACTAGCTATTATTGAAGCCGATTGCAGAGAGATTTTTCTGATTGTTCGAACTAGATAGGCGTTTTATAGTTCGATCATATCTTTTTAAGCCTACAGAGCAATGGTTGAGATAGGATATCCGTTTTTTATCGCGGTGTTCATTAACAAGGATTGTTATTTGTGCCGTAAGCTGTTCTATACGTTCAGCAGGCGGGTTGCAGGCACGCAGGAGATCGCGTTCTTGTTCCAAGCACCCCTGCACTCGATGGAAAATGTGGTCGAATGTTCTGTATTCTTCTGCCGGAATGAAACACTTAGCTGCCCTGAGAATAGAGAGTCTCAGAGTTGTCTCCCATATTCTGGCACAAGTAGGAAGGAGTGGGTGACGGAGGGAATCGTCAACAAAGCTGGTGAAACTATTCCAGTTGGCTTTGTAATAGTTAAAAAACGTGCGTTTATCCGGCTCCACGAAGTCGCTAGGCTTCTCTACCGTTGACCATGATGGGAATGGGGTCTGAGTTAAAAGCTGTGTGGGTTACCCAATTTTGTGTAGCCAAGTAGCGAAGAGCAGCTTGGGGAGCTTAAGCATCTCGCTGCGACTCTAGTAGAGGAGTCTTCATTAATGTCAGTAAAGTCAGATCATCTATCTCAGAGCCAGGCAAAGAGAAAACTAAAATGTGGACCATGACAAACATCGCGTTCTTCTGGTCTATCTGGTCGGTAATGAGAATAGCAATGAGGGTCGTTAGGTAGCTGTGATAACCAGCTCCCGTGGTGAGCATTGAAGTCCTCAAGTATTATTCTGTTATCACGTTGCCGTAGGTGGGAAATTCTTGGGTGATAACTAGACCACATGGTGTTGACGGGCGGGAGATACACATTGACGATCTCCAACTCAATATCTCCAGTATCTATGCTCATTATTTCCAAATACGGGTCAGGTTCGTGGGAGGTTGGTGGAACGGTTACCCTACACCTGAAGTTACGTTCAATTATGAACGCTAGCCCTCCACCGTGGTATCTATCTCTATTCTTCCGAACGATGTTGAAATTCCCGCAATACGACAGGCTGCTCCTCCTGTGAAGCTTTATTTCCTGGATTACGGCTATGGGTATGTTATTCGTCTGTATATAGTTCGTGTAATCTCCACTACCCTTTCTAAGACCATTGCAATTTAGTTGCAGGATCACGAATGAAGGTAGAGAGTTTAGGTTATGCGCTCGCAGTTGTGTAGGGTGTCGAGGCGGTCGTAGGGTGAGGTGTTAGGTGGTGGGGCTCCCGGCACGGATGGGTTGTTGCATTGGAGAACAATCGGATCTACGCTACAGAACGATCAGAGCCCAACTCGGCCAAAGACTGACAACCCAGCGACAGCTGTATCAATCTGGAGTTTTCTGTTTTTGTTAGTGTAAATAAGAGCACAAGGGGTAAACTACTAAGGACCATTATTATAACTTACCAATAACTTAAGTTAAGATATTATCGGAGACATAATTAGTTTTTCGTTATTATAAGTACTATTTAACCAAAAACTGTCTGTAAGGCGAAGTTCTTCTAGCCTTTAATATTAAGAGAAGCTTAAAGCTATATGCTGTCACAATTTTCGGACTTACTTTTAGGAGCGATAATAAATATTTTCTTCTTTTGCTGTGTCTGTTGAAAGTATTTTTAAGTGCGATTGGAAGTAGTAATCGAATATTGCTTTGTTGTCACCATGTTTTCAAAAAGATTAACTTTATTATTAATTCAAAATGCTGATTTGAACCATTTAATTTTATTTTCAACTTTTAGCCGTATTTGTAAGACGCAATTCTAAGCGTTGACAAATTTTGGATATGTTTTGTTTTTGTAATTTTATTTTGTTTCATATAAAATTTATCGACGCTAAACATTGCATTATGCAAAATATGGAGCTTTTAATTTTTAGTTTGGGTTACACCTCCTCATTCTGTAAATCTCTGACACGAATCAGTTCTCATTATTCAGTCTAAAATAGGCCCTAGATATTTTTTGTCGATTTTGTCTTGGTTAACTATAGATTTTTGTTATTTTTTTTAAGATTTCTTGTTATAATATAATAAAGATTTTACTGTCTTCAAATACAACACTTTCATTAATGAAACAACAACTTTATTCTAAACATGTGTAGATGTTCATTTTCCCACTTCATTTTTAAAAATACCATTTCATCATTTAAATATTTAAAATACAAATTTTATAACAGATGAATTCTACAAAAAACAAAAAAAAAACAAGATAAGGCTAAAAACACATCATGAAGCTTTAGATGCTTATATTTAAGAGAAAAAAAGGTCAAGTCCAAAATGATGGATGATCTTTTACGTCAGCGCTTGACGAGACATTGTTACGGCATTATGTATTTTCAAAATTTAATACAGCTACATATAGAAAATCAGGAAGAAAATAATATGCACGCACAAACATATTCATTGCCACATATAGATGTATTTACACAAACACGTCAACATATTCTGACTTTCTCCGGTAAATAGATGACACTTTTTTGATACATCTTTTCTACTAAAGTTGAATTCTTTTGTTAAATGATACTTACACACATTCTATAGTTTAAATCTAATACATTTGATAGTCATACAGAATTTATCTTTTAAAATTTTCTAATTAAAGTTACCATTTTATGCCTACTTTCCGTTTCCACTTCTTATCACGAAAAAATAAAATCTGGCTAAAAAATGTTCTAATCATTTTACTTAAAACATATGTTTTTCTATCAAGGCCTATAAATCTCTCAACGACCTTAAAAATGTAATATATTTTTCGCATCCTGCAACTCATTCTCACGAGTATAAATCTCGTGTAATTTTGCTTTAAAATGAGTGCTAAAAGTTTAAACACCTAAAATTTGTGTTAAAATTTATAGTCCTTTGCATCACGTGTCTACCACGAGTTACTTCATTTTGTCGGTTTATTATTTCCGCGCTCATCCTAAGCACACACAACAATTCAAATGCATATGTATTACGTTTAAGGGTAAGATGACTTGCGGATATGTGTGGGAATCGTTAAAATATATGTATTTATACCTTTTAATAGAAGTCATGTTATTCTTAAGGTATGTTGTTGATATTTTTAAACGAAAACAAACAGTAGAGTCCCAAGATTAAACTATTTTTCTATTAAATCCTTTTAAATATTCAAATATTAACCTTTGTCAGGACTACAGTGGTAATAAAGCTGTATTAAATGCGATAATATTTTTCATTTCATTATAATTTTTTATGATGCCGGTTGGGTGTATTCTATAAGATTTGTGACGCTGTTGCTTGAGATGGGCCTATAACCACATTATACATAAATGTGGCAAAATATCTGTTATTTCCGACAAATAAAATCGGTGCAGTTGTACACAATTTTTAGCCTCTGCTGTTAAAAGCAGTTAACTATGGACCTCCTGTAGTCGAAACAGACAATGGCGTTACGTAATAAGCCTTGCTTATCCGTTGTTACAGTAAGTCAAAAATACAATGTTGGGCTTAAGGTTTTGAATTTTTCACCTCTCCGATTTCAATGAAAATCGCCACATATATTCTACGTCTGTGTGCACGTAAGATGGCGAAAAATTATTCGCTAACTTTTATGGTTTCTATTATATAGTCCTGTCAACTTCGCCAGCTCGCCCTTTTTTGAGAAAAGTTCGTCATATTGAATATTGAATAACTTTAGAACGCGTCATAGCATATCAATAAATTTGATCCCATTGGAAAGGCTTCCGTCTCCTCTTAGCGCATGCTATTTAAAAAGAAAAATGGTATATTAATTTTCTTTATTTTTTGCGGAATGTAGTAAACTGACATATCTTCATTGTGTGCAATTAAAACAGACCCAAAAGAAACAGTTGTTTCTTTATGATAACTCGATAATTTCTATGAAAATTTTATAAGAAATAATAATAAAAGCAACTATTTGAATACATTAGGATTTTTTGTAAAAAGTAATATTGAAAATAGTAATTGAAATATCATTTGAAAGGTTCAGGCACACTTTTTGCAAATCCATGACAAGGACATCACAAATGAAAAAAATTTTGTTTATATATCCTGTAAAATGGTATTTATTTTCCCTTTTTTTTGTAGCGTTTAGCAAACTAATCTATCGCCATTGTGTAAAAAACACAAATCGATATTTCAGGAAATACTACGGCTACGGTTGTTTTAATTGTTATTGCTTACACAGTTTTCATTTAAATTGTCGAGTTATCATGAAGAATCGACTGACACTTTTGAATCTATTTTCATCCTATCTTGAAAATTTTACACAATAAAGAAATGTACGTTGGCTATATTCCGTAAGAAATTAAAATACCATTTTTCAGGATATTTAAGGATATTTATGCTTATCTCTGAGACGCATTTGACGGCTAGAAGCTTTTTTAAAATCAACGGATATACTCTCTACGACACAAAGGACCTCCAAGGTAGAGCTTGTGGTGGCTCGGGTATACTAATAAAATCACGATTAAAACAATACTTAATGAGTGATCATTGTGAAGACTATTTTAGAACAACTAACATCTGCATTAAAGCTTTTCATCAAAACCTGGTGATTTCATCAATTTACTCTCCTTCCCGGTACTCTATTACAGTAAATCAATATAGTACATTTTTTAATTCACTAGGCCCACGCTATTTGGCCGCCGGTGTTTCCAACGCTAAGCACACGTTCTGGGGATCTCGCCTCATCACACCAAAGCGTAGCGTTTTGTTTGACACAATTTCAAAAATGCGTTTGAATGTTATATCAAGTGGGTAGCCAACTTACTGGCCAATAGATTGCCGAAAAATACATGATGTTATTGATTTTGGAGTGGTAAAGTGTGTGCCCAACGAAATGAACAAAGTTGAAGCATCTTTAGATTTGTCTTCAGATCACTCACCAACTATTGTGATTTAACGATGACAACCACACGTATAAATTGGTTGAAATACAAAAAATATTTTAGTGCTCATATCACAGAAAATATTCCATTAAAAACGCCTGCTGATATAGACGACTCTATTAGAAGTTTGAGGACAACCATAAGCAAGCTGCTCTAAATGCTACTACGACAAATCTTTAGGTGAGATATAATAAAATTTATTCAGCGGATTTAGACAGACTTTATCCGAAAAAGAAGAGTTTGTAGAGAATGGCAACGCTACAGATCCCCTCAGCTAAAACCTAGGCTGAAGGAATGTACTAAGCAGCTAAAAACTCTACTAGAATATCAAAAAACTGCGTCCTTTAAAAATGTCTGAATGGGCTCGACGCACGACCTCAAATAGACTATTTGCTATGGAGAGCAACCCGGGGCATCAAAAGACCAGTGATATATAAGCCTCCATTGCGAGCTTCGAATGGAGACTGGACAAGAACAGACGCTGAAAAAGGTACTTTATTTGTCAACCACTTGCAGAAAGTATTTAACACAAATACGTCTGATACTATACTTGAGCTACCACCAGTCGTCTCTTTACCAGATGTTACTTTGATGTTCAATATTCGTGAGATTGAATACTGTATTGCGGGCTTAAATTCGAAAAAAGCGCCAGGCGCTGATAAAATAAGCAATAAAATGCTCTTAGTGCTACCCTATACTGCAAAACGGATAATTCTATTTACTTTTAACAGTATTTTACGCCGCAAATGCTATCCCGCAGAATAGAAGGTTTCGCTGATTACCATGATACCTAAGCCAGGCAAAGATCATACGAAGGTGGAATCCTATAGGCCAATAAACCTATTGTCTAACATGTTAAAACTATTTGAAAAGCTACTTATGAGTAAGTTAAAACCCATACTGAATCTTACTGGATGCGTTCTAGACCACCAATTTTAGGAGACAACATAGCACGATTGAAGAAACAAAATAAAATGCTCCTTACGATTACGACAGCCCCATGGTATGTCAGAAACAAGCGAATTCATAAAGATTTAGATGTGCCGCTGGTTAAGACAGTGTTTTCTAAACACGTGACTAGATACATCAAAAAACTTGAGTTGCACCCAAATCCCCTAACCCGAAACACCATTAACTTTAAAGGCCAAACTCGGCTGAGAAGGAGGGACACTCTTACTCTCAGCCGAACATGAGAGACGTAGACAGCCAAAGAACCAACCGCTGAAACAAATATGATTGTCTGGCACTGGCTGGACTCAAAAATTAAATATATTTAGTGTTAAGATTTGATTACTTACTGTTAGTTCAATTTTATTGAAGATAGAACAAATAAATATAACCCAGAAAAAAAGGATATTTAAGAATAAAGGATACTTTGGTATTTTAGAGGTACTTATAGCAGGAAGCTGTGTCCTTTTTAAGCAGTATTCGTTAGGAGGAGACTGAAACCTTTCGAATGAAATCAAAGGTACTTATATCCGATGACACACTCAAAAGTTATTTAATCTTCAATATGACGAAGATTTCCCAAAAATGGCCGAGACTCGCAAGTTTAGCTGTATATAATATAAAAAACATAAGAGGTTTCGAAATAATTTTTCCCCATGTTACGCGTATACAGCAGTAGTATATATATGTCGAATTTCATGAAAATCGGAGAAAATTTAGACCGTGTCGAAAATTTTCGTTTTTACCCTTTGAGCTATACTTAAGCACTGTAAAATGTTGTCTACACACGCAAAGTTTTCTTGGTTGTGCAATAAAAAGCAAAGGCTCTTTGATTTTTGCCAAAATATTCTAATAAGACAGACAGTTACGCCCAGTTTTTGACTTCATAATTAAATGGGTTTTGAACTTAAATTCTATTAAGTATAAAATTAATTTTTACAAATTATATTAGAGATAGACAAGTGAAAAGAATGTATCGGTATGCATCGATATCGATCTATTTTTAAAAATCGATCGGCATCGATATATATCGAATAAAAATATCGATACGAAATATCGATATGTTTTCAACAATGATAATTCATACATAGTACCCAAATATTTGTAAAAATAAAACATAAAACGTAACTTTCTTATAAATAATTAAGCTGGAAAGAGTTAATTTCCAAGATCCTTACTGCTCCATCAATATTTCATGGAACATACATCAACAAGATTATACTCAAAGAATGATCATTTTTCGAATAGACAAGATATTATAAATAAAGCAAAAGATATTGTTAGCAATATTCTATTTGCTGAAGACTGTGTCGAATTTTTTTTAACTGCACGAAAAACAAAATCAAAGCAAAAAAATATCGAATTTGATACTGTCGATATATTTGGAGAAAAATATCGATGTATCTAAATAAAAAATATCGACGATTACTATATCGATATATTTTTTAAAAAATATCGATATATCGATATTTTTTAAAAAATATCGATATATCGATATTTTTTACAAAATATCGATATATCGATATTTTTTGCCCATCCCTACTGACCATGTCCATTTAAATTCAATTTATGTTTTATAAATTAATATATGATTTTATCTGCTTGCTCTTCTTGTGCAGACAAAAATTTTTTGGCCGTTTTCAATTTAACTCTTGTTGGCATCGATTGTGTGCTTTGTTTGTCTATATTTGTCTTTTTGTCATCTTGTAAGCTGTTTTTATTATTTTAAAACAATGCAGCAACTCTTAATTATTTTTATTTCCTTAATAAAGAAAAATATATATTTTTTGGCATTTTTCTTTGTTTATGTTAAACAGCTGCTCTTTTGGCAAATTGATGGGAAATTTGTGGTATTTTATGGTGCTACCATACATTATATGAAATTTAACTACATAAGTACTTAATTACAATGTCAATAACTGGCGGCTAGGCGATATTATCGTACGATATGAAAAATTGCACAATTATATTGCAAGTGTATGGGGCGCAGTGTTCCCTATCTGTGTGTAATGCACACACCCTCTAAAGCGAATAAAATATACCAAATTTTTATGGAGTTTCTAAAAGAAATTACAAATTGGTACGATTCATTTAAAAGTTCCCCTCCAAAAAGTTTAAGCTGGATCCGCTCCTTGCACACATTGTGTGTAATTACTAATTGCATGTTTAGCTTTCAAGTTTTTTCTTCTCTTCAAGCACCAGTTTTTTTTTCATTTTTTTCAGTTTCCATTAGTTTCCGTAATGCCGTTAAATTGCAAACCATATAATAGGAAAACAATTACTGGTGCCTTGAGTTTAGGAATTATCGAAACTCTACTGTATAATGAAAACAAAATTTGTTAAACTGGCGTCATTTTCAGATTTATTTGTGATCAATAAGAAACGATGAACGATACGAGTACTTTTTACCGATACCTACTTGGTCCGCGGTAGTAAAGTATCGATATCAAAAGTACTTCGCCTGTAAAGAAAAGTATCGAATAGTTACTTATATTGCATCCCTAATCGTTCTAATCTGGTCGCGCTTTGTTATCTCGAAAACTTTACACAATGTCGGAATAGCGTCTTTGTGGTGTCATTTTACGGTACAATTCTCATTTTATTCTTTAAAAAGGAGCAATATTATTGCCATAAAAGTTAGTTTACTGTACTATAGAAGTAGCTTAAAAATAATACTTTCTTACTATGGACGTGGCACTGCCCGCTTTTTTCCATAAAATTATATTTTCTGAGAAACTTCGCAAATTCTTATCAGCATCGGGTAAGCAGAAGTAGTTGAAAAATTATTTACTTGCCATGGACGTGACACTACGCACTTTTGAGTCATACAATTCAATGACATGAATAAAATGTGTGCTTAAAGTTTCGAACATCTCGATAATGATGCAAATTACGCCGAATGATATTTATATACATAATTACGAGTGAAGCTATAAAAAATACCTAAAAAGTTTAAAGTCGGACTTTAAACTTAAAAGTTTTACAACACCTGATATGTTTTAGAATAACTGCTTTGATATAAATTCTTTTTGATACTTATATATTTCTGCAAAGACTGAGCTGGCCTTCAAAGGGTTAAGCATACATAAGTATAACATGAGTTTGTATGCAAATAAGTACTACAAGTACTTTCATATGAGTAGTTTTTGTTACAAATCTTTGTTCCTTTGTTTTTTATAGCACAGGGTTTAACGATGACAAACAGAAAAACAACCTTTGATTTCAAACAATCCTTAGTTTGTTTTTCTCTAACTAACGTAAGCAAACACATCCATACATTTATCAACCGCACTACAAGTGAAGAGCAACAAAACAAGGATAATTTTAACAATCATTTATAACAAGGTTTACGGTTTTTATTTGTTGTTCCTATATCATTTCCATTCTATTCTAATTTCCATTTGACTTTTTATGCTCTTTTAAACATTGTGTTAAATTTTGAGTGTATTTTTCTGTGTGTAATTTACATAAATAGATTTTCATCCCTATTCCCTCTACTATAAGTTTTACTCTCATCTATATTCATCTACAATTCATTTATCACAATTTAAAATAATATTTATTTGCATGAATGTTTATGTATCTGAACGTTTTTAAAATCTGGTGAAATACTTTTTCACAATTTGATTGTCTCATTGTGTTTGAAATCCTTAAATGAGTCCTTAAGTGGTGGTAAATTCACACCTTTAATAAGGAGAGGAAGAGCGTTTGTGTGTGTCCTGACTTTGTAAATTGATACGAGTGAAAATTTTGTGGTTGCTGCTAAAGGATTTGGATTTTAAAGAGGAAATTAAATATCGCGTCAGTATAGTGATTCTTTAATCAGGCAAGTCAATAAATCATAAACTGAAATTTTAATAGTTTAAGGAACACAAAAAATATTTCTAGTATCGATTACAAATTTATTTAAAAATTGCTTAAGCTATCAATTCTTTATCGGTAAATTATAGCACAGTTGTGTTATTTATATATAAGTAGTAATACGTAGGGGTAATTCACATTCATTGTTACGGAAATAAATTAAACAACTTTAATAATATAATTAAATTAATAATACATTTTTAAGTTATGTTGCACGCATTAATATATCTTTGATTTATAGCTAAATGTTATCAAGAGTTTGGGAAATTTCTATGTAGTGTACAAAACAATATCTCTTTTCCTCAAAAACTTTTCTTAAAATTTGCACTACGCTATGTGTATGTTTGAAAGTGCTACGTTTTTTTAAACCAAATTATTGATTCGAAGTTAATGGGTGAATTCATTAATGCAGTAAATGTGTGCAGCCGGTATGCAAACTATTGCAACACTAATAAAAACGCTACCCTAGCTGCAGCAATCTGCGGCAGCACTGTCAATTGCTTGCGTAAAGAAACTTTTTATGAAAAAAAGTATTGCCAAGTGATGGTTTTCGAACGCAGGACTTTGATTATTGCGCAATTACTGAATTTACGAATGTACCCAATCTGTTTAGACATCATGATAGCACATTTCCACTCTGAACTTTAGCAAAATAGTGTTGTCGATTCAAAAGCATTCTGGAACTATAACTACCAAGAAATTTATTGGGGTTAGGATCACTGTGTCCAGAAATGCAGATTTTAGCCCTCCAAAAAGACGAAATGCAGATTTGAAGATTTTTTACCTAAAAACGCAGATTTTTTTAATCCCTAATAATTTGTCGAGTTTTTTCACTTTTTTCTTATATTGCTTTCTTTTATATGAAAACGAAAATACCAACCAATATTTTCCAAAAATTTCTAAAGAAAGCGAAAAATAGGATTTGGACTCGAAGCTTAGAGCGTTAAATTCTGTAACTTTAAAGATAATATTGAAAAACAAGTTTATGGAAAATAATATCTGAAACAAATCTAAATAATTCTGATTATGCTTTTCCAACTCAATGTGATAAACATTCATCGAAAGAATTTTTAGTCAGGTAAAGTTGAATAAAACAAAAGTTCAAAGTCGCTTAGAACCTGAATCTTAAGTATGTGTTTTGTATTCATTACCATGCCTATAACTTAAATAATTCCCACTCTTTTGACATATTAATATCACTAGATATGCTAGAAAGAATGTATCGGATTGTATAAATATCAGATACATTATAATTAAATTTAATGCGATTACACTTAATGAGACTTAATTTTCTCAACAGGGCTAAATTTACACGATGAAATATTTCATAAAATTTATGTCATTAAACTTTTTATTTGCAAATAGGATGGACAGGGAGGCATGGTGGATGGAAAAAATGGTCTGAAATAAAAGTGCAGATAGTTTTTGTGAAATTTCTTCACTCCATTTGTTCTTCCACCATTGCTAGGGTGCAACTAAAAAATGTTTAATGAAATATTTCATCGTGTAAATTAAGTACATATGAAATTTGTTTTAATTTTTATAAAAAAATATGTGCTAACACCTGTAGGTATTTAAGTTTCATTAATAAACTGTTAATTTTCTTAAATAATACATAAAAAAATTGGTACTAAAAGTGTTTTTGAAGATTTTTTGAAGATTTTAAAAATAAAATGCAGATTTTGCAGATTTTTTCCTGAAAAAATGTTAAATTTTTCAGATTTTATCCCTAAAAATTCTGGCAACACTGGTTAGGATACGAAAGAGTCTCTTCAATCTCTCGAATCACAGAAAAAAAAACTGTTGTAAAAGAAAACTATAGGACACAAAAATGGACCGATGTGTATTGGAGGGGATGATGGATGGATGTTTTTAAATGGGCTAACGTCACGTTGAATACTTATTCTTTCGAATTTCTAATATTTGATTTTTTACTCACGGCTTGGAATCTACCCAAACTACTTCGCGTTTGAAACCCAACGCGCCAAGCTCTCAATCAAAGCACTGTCTGCAAACCGACAGCACAAACATAAACTTAAGGTACATTTACACTTGGCAAATATTTTCCAAAAAAACGTAACTACTACTTTTGCTAAGGGTTAGTTAGATTTAACTTGGTTTTTATATCACAAAATAAAGTGAATTATGATGCAAAAAGGTATTTTTATATTACTTTTAATAAATGTCAACCAATATTTAAAAAAAATATTGGAATTAAATGAAACACAATTTTAGCTTGTCTGTTGGTCATGTTTTTGCGGCAAATATTTGTCAAGTGTGACCGTACCTTTACTCTTAAGCATTTGCGCTCTTACAAGATAGGAGCATTTTGTTTTTATTTATGTAGTTGTCTCGTTAAAAAGTCTGTTTTACTGAAGCGTTCGAAACACTGAAAAAATATGTTCCATTTTTGATAACAATAATCCCGGTATTCAAAAAATTTATTTAAATTTTCTGTGATAAAGAATTCCGCTATATTGATAACAAAATTATTTCAAGAGAAAAAATTATATAAATTAAAAAAGTTTTGACATGGCTGGGATACGAAGCCGGGCTTCCCGGACGTGACCCTACGTCTATATCTGATATATTTTTATCATGACAACTAACAAATTTTTTGTTATTGTTAGTATACATGCGAATACGTTGTTGTTTTTTTTGTTATGATAAATCACAATTTGTTTGGCGTCGTGAAGTTAGTTTGTCACTAATCATGCACTATTTCACTTATTTTTTCATTAAATTGGTTTTATTTAATTAAAGCATTAATATTTTGTTTTATTAGTATATTATTTTTTTTAAAATGTTGTAAAAATTTTAGTTTTTGAAAATAAATTGAAACGTCAAACAGTTTGTTTACGTTTTTTATCAAGACAAATTTGTCTGCGCTTGAGCACTGACAAAATTGTCAAGACACTAAAATGACACTAATAAATGCAGCCTATACCTGATAAATTTTTATCTTGACAACGATTTGACATTTATCATGATAAAAATTTATCAGGTATAGTCTCACTCTAAAGCATACTCTCTACATCTGAGCCATATCCCAGTTCTTTTTTATGAGTTAAAACTTGTTTTAAGCACTTATGTATGAAAAGAAAAGAAACAATATGCATGGGAAAAAATATATACAACGAAATGTTGTATTAAGTTAATGAGAAATGCTATTGAAATTCATATTTTTACATTTTTTTCAGCAACATTGTTTTATTGAACATAATTCTTGTCTTTTTTTCTGTAAAAACCGGGAACTTTTTAAAATGTTAAATATGACAGCATCATAACAAAACTAAGTGACGTAAGCTATCCTAGTATAGTGGGCTAAAACTGAACAAATCACATCTAGAACTGTGCTCGACAAGGTCCAATATCTAATTTATTTATTGTATTTCGATCCGCGGGGGAATGAGAGCCTGTTCTACATATGTCGTGTGTGCTATTTTGTACATACGCCTTTACATATTATAGTGAAGGAGGAGACCTGCAGGAGTGCAGTTCGGATATCAGATATCTCCATTATAAAAACCGCTGATCAGATATTCTACTTATTCAGCAAAATATTAATCGTCTTATTAAAAACAAATTTAAATTGTTCACTGAGGGGCATTAGCTAGTTCCTATGCGCATTTCTCTCATAGAAAAACTAAAGATATTAGCTCTGTTCAATAACTGAAAATTGTTAATAATTGTTAATAGTTTTCACTGAAAAGTGTTCACGTACCGAACACTTCTAGTAATAACTATTAACAATTGTTAACAATTTTCAGTTATTGAACAGAGCTATTGTAGAAATCTTTTATTTAAATAAATAAGAATCTTAAATAATACCAGAAAACCTGTTTGAGATCACACTCAATGTGTAATTGTTGTTATTTTTACATTTATTTTTCTACATTCCTTCTACAACTACAGTTAGGGTTGGAAAAAAGCCAGCCTGTATGTAGGAAAAAAATTCATAATATTATATTGAACAATTTCCGGAATTTTGTGTTTTAAAAATATGTTTAAGTAATAATTCTGGCAAAAAAACTGACTTCAATACAAATAGGCAAATCTTGTATTGTACGCCATTTAATATACACAATTTTTCAAATTTGGTCCATAAACGGCAGAGTTATGCAATAATATATATTTGGGGGGGGGGGGGGTTAGAATCGCCCCACAGATTTTCAAAAACAAATTATGGAACCAAACTTCAAGCAAACCTTTTGAAACAAAAGAATAATTTTAAAAATCGGTTGATTAACGGAGAAGTTATGCGATAATCAATATTTGTGTGAGAATGGTGGGGGGAATGGCCCGTCCGATTTTCGAAAAAAAAACTAGGGATTAAACTGCAAGCAAAGCTTTTCAAACAAAAAAGAACTTTGAAAATCGGTCCATAAATGGCGGAATTATGCGATAATCAATATTTGGGTGGAGGCGGAATTTCACCACGATTTTCAAAAAAATTGTGGGACCAAACTGCAAGCAAGCCTTTTCAAACAAAAAAAAGAATTTTGAAAATCTGTTGAAAAATGACAAAGTTATGCGTGTACAAACATAAAAAAAGTAAAAAAACACACGAATTGATAACCTCCTTCTTTTTTGAAGTCGGTTAAAAGCAATTACTTTTTTTTATTCATACTACCCATTTTCTTTAGTTTTTATATAATATTTCCCTGGCGATCAGCATTTAGCACTTATCAGCATTTAGCACTTATAAATGTGTTATTAATAAAACAAATAATATTTTGATAAATTTTTATTAAACAAGCAAAATATTAATTTTGGTAAATAGTGCGATTATAAATTTAGTGCTTTCATTTTTTCATTATAGCATTTTTAGCTTTCATCCCATTTCGGTTGATTATGGCTTAAAATGTTTATGGTCGAATGTACTATTCAATAAAATTATGAAATTATGATTTTCTTATGTGTGGTACAAAAGAGCTTCCAAATGATAATAGCTGGTGTAAAAAGTTAAAATTTTTTTTAAATTAACTATTAACAATTAACTGTATGTATGGTTTTTTATCCAAAGTTATTTAATTAGTTTGGCTTAAATTCGTTTTCAATTTAATCTTTGGATCAAGTTATTATTTATTTTAGAGAGAAACTCTAAAGCATGTAATAATTGAGCATTCAAAGAAAAATTTTGGCTCTACGGAAGGTTGAACTGACATCAGATGTTTCGAAACCACCACAGTTTTCTCATTAGAGCTCTTTTCCACCTAGACCTACACTGCCAGCGAAGGCAGCAACAACCAACGAGCAAGAATCCTATTTACTTTTTTAAACCAATTAAAAGATGAGTCGCCATCTCTTGACTATTCTCGACTATTATCGGTTTTTTGTAAAATTTTAATTTTGATCCCTTATCCGCGTAATTTAGCAGCCCTTCAACCAATATATAATTTGATTAACAGGCTAATGTTCTTAACTTTATATTCAGAAAAAATAAATGTATCATTTCTGTTTCTATTATTTTTACATATTCAAATCCAATTTTTTCGTACTGAATGATGTTCCTTATCCAAAAAGAATCCTATCTATACTTGAAAAAAATACTTGATTTGTACTTCATTTCACTAGCTTACAAAAGTTATTGTTTTAAAAACTTTTGCAAATCCTCAATAATGTTTCTTTAAATAAGTTTTTATCGTGTCACTTGTAAGAAATTGCATAAATTCCCTTCTTTTGCCAATACCAAGACACCTTAGTTTTATTCTAGTTCAAAGGCAAACGTTGGAGACTTACATTAAAGGAAAAGTTTGAAAAGTAAAGTGATTCGGCAATATTCATACTTTTGTGTGAATGTAAACTATGGCAACCAATATATTTCACTTAAAAATCTTATTAAAAACAAAAGTGCGATAAAATTGAATTTGCATTCAAAAGACATTAACCACAGCAGTTGCTTGTATTTTTTACACATTATTTTGCTGCCTAAAAATTTGTGCTTTCAAAAGCAGAAAAAAAAACAACTTTTGCATAAATAGAGCAAAAAAAGTCAACCGAGAAGCAAAAGTGAACAAAATGCAATGACAAGAGTAAAAATTAAATTTAAATGCCAAAGAAAGTGAAAAAAATGCAAAAATATAAAAACAACAGCATGTCAATGGCGGCGTATCCGCTACCCACTTGCTTCCTCGCAATCAACCATTTTAAACACCCTTCCTGTGCACACGAATACACTCTACAAATAATTGAACAGTTGCTATTGTTGTCGGTGTGGCATCGTTGTCTTTAATGCGTTTGACAAATTACTTTTCAATGCAAATTCGCAATTTTATTTTTGTTTTTCAACAAACTGTTCGGCGTAAATTGTTTGCGTCTTCAATGGTGTGACGGGCACTGAATGAAGAAATAATTTTATGAAATTATTAAAATTAAAATTGATTAAAGCGTTTTTTTCATGTATATAATAATAACACTAACTGTAAAAGACCAACAACTGGCGCTTCAATATCAATGTCAATAAAGTATGCCTGTTCAATATGTTTAATATTTTATATTGAAAATTGCACTGCTTTATACACTTTTAGAAATATTTTTAGCAGTAATAATGTAAAATTGTTGAACAATTTAAATTTATTGTTATTTACGTGACTTGTTTGTATAAAATTTATAATATTCATTCAATAGTCGTTTAATAACCAATCAGTTTCATGTCATTTCTAGTTCATGCTAAATTTAAAACCAGCTTAAATTTTATACATTTTTTCACACATGAATAAATTTATCGAGGTGGGCAGATATCCATATGCTATTAGTATTTCCTGTATGGTTATTCAGCTTATTCAAAGAGGTAAAAATATTACGTACGTATGAATGCATTCTAAAAATAGCCGAAGTTTTAAATAAACTAATTCATTTGAATCTTAACAGGCCAAACATTTACAGCAAACTCCAAAAATTCTGCTTATATATGCACTCATGATCAAAATAATAGATGCACTATGCTGTGCAAATTTTAAATCTTTGTAACTAAAAATTTCTATACTCAGCCATTCAAGTTTATGTTTATTTACTACTTATTTGTCATGGCAACACTATCTATAGTGCCGCTGTGGCGTCATTACCGTAACTTTTTAAGTAACAGTTGGTATATGGCCAAACAGAGACAGCAACGATTTAAAACTTCCGACATACATATGCCTTTTTTTGTCCTTTCCAAATTTGAAAAAAATATTTTTCCGAAAAATCGCCTATTAAAAGAAAATGTCCCATAAAAATCATACATTATTAATAGACTTTTGTACCAGGTATCACTATAGATAGATCATAGTTATCATAAACATTAATATGCTAAAAATAATTGCAAAGCTCCTTTACTATGAACTCAGTTCTGTTGGTAACAGCGCACAGTGGTGTGAAAAATCATTCTAGCACGACATAAATCAAAAATTTTCTGCAGCGAATTGTAATGATCATTACAGAGTCTTATTGTCAAATGATTAAATAAACTTTATTCAACCATTATTTATCCAAGAAGGTCAAAATCTGTTGTTACGGCAATAGTAAAGTCGTTGTTTTATTAGTTGTTAATGATAAAGTGGCATGAGGCTGTTTAAACAAATATTTGTTTTTTTTTAAATATTCCATTGCGTAAGATGGTGGTATCTATTTATTGTTAATATTCGTACATTCTTAGAGTATTTTGATGCACATTTGGTTTATTTTAACAGTTAGGATGTAAGTGGCAGCTCGTTGATAAGATTTGTTGTTTTTTCACTTATTTTCAGTAACCGATGCATCGGTTACTGAGCTGTGAAATTTACGGACGGACACCGACGGATATAAAGCTTAATTCACCTCTTTAATTATGCTATAAGCAATAAGTTAATTAAAACTTGAACTTAAAACATCTTAAAACACTTGTTAAAAGCTTATGTAAAAATTGCTTTCTTTGTTTTTTAAAGTAAAAAAAAAACAACAAATCTTCAACGAGCTGTCACGAGCATCCTAACTGTTAAAATAAACCAAATGCACATCGAAATAATTCGACCCATGACTACGTTAACAAATCGATCAAGAGAAATTTTTCGCATTCGGTAGTTGGACATAGTACGGGCGATATCAATAATCATATCAAATAAGCAATAATACCTACGACTTAAAACTTTACATCATAGATCGAATTAGACAAAATTTTAATATTATTCTCTGCAAATGAATGAGTCTCTTTAATTGGGCGGCTGAAAAATAATTTTTATAAAATTTTTTACGCAACAATACGCTAATTATAAAATTCAAACAAGCATGAAATAGTTTTCAATACGCTGTAGTTAAAAACTTTCACAAAACAATGCGAATCCATTATTTTTCCAATAAATACAGTATTTATTTTCAATTTAAATTAATAACTGATTTTAATCATGTCCTTCAAGCAATGTATAATTAAAAACACATATGTATGTACATACATGGATGAATGATAATTCAGTTTATGATAATAGTAATAGTGACAGTAAAATCATAACATAAGTGAAGCATGTTAAGGATTAAAAATTTTTTTTTATATTTACAAAGATATTTTTTCAGATAAGAATACAAATAGCTAGAAAATAAAACAATTAACTTTGAGTGGCATAGAAAGCACTATTGGACATTGTACCCTGCTCTGTTTGCTATAATTACAACCAAATCAATAAAATAGAATTAAATTTCAATAATTCACCTGTATATACTGAGTAAATACAACTTAATTTCCTGAAATTAAAATTATTATATTTGTAATAACAATTCTTTTCACATTTTACTGTTTTATAATTTAGCGTTTTTCCAAGCGAATACCTAGCAAGTGAATTATAAATATAATCGGCAACAGACGTGCTGCTCAATAAATGATTTAATTAAATATTGTTATGGAATTAATAAATAGTTCTAAATGACTGTATTTAAATTTATATTGCTGTTCTTGCTAACTATAATTTTTTTTGTAATATTTTTTAATACATACATATGTGCAACAAGCAAATAACATGTATTGTTCTTAATGTCTGAATATGCAATAATCGTGTTGTTATATAGTGTTTTAATAATATTTAAATTAAAATTACGAAGTTTATATATGAATAAATAGTAGAGAATGACCTATGACAATTATGATACATAAAAAAACAATCAATAAACAATAAAAAGTCATTGGATACCAGGTCAAGTCATTACTTGAATCTCTAAATGAATTAAAGATAATCTTTAATTAAATCAATTCTTCTAGTTTCAAAAATATATATATTTGTTGTGGGTGCTAATGCCAACACATCAGTAGATCTTTAACCTTGTTTGGAAGATCTACTGTTGAGTTGGCATTAGCACCCAACGAAATGCAAGCATATATAGCTAATAGCCACAACAAATAAATATATTATTGAAATATAAATTCTTGAGAATAGCTCGAATAAGTTAATACATATTCTAGTTTAATGCTAAAGCTAATAAAATATAATTTAGCACTAGTTAAGCATTGGCTGCTGCCATCTATGAGGCTAGATGTAGCTTTTTTTGCCTTTCAGCATCTAAGGTTTTGCTTTAGCTTCTTGGCTCTTTTTTAACCTTTATTACTTTTGATTCAGCCGCAATAGGATTATATTATACGTTGAAGTTTGAAACCAATATGTAGGCAATTAAAATACTTCGAGATATAGTTATATTTTCTGCAAAAATTGGGCTTCAACTTGTAGATACGGGTTCTGATATCTGGGATGAATATCGAAAATGTCCATGTTTTTACAACCGGAGAGAACTCCCTTCACAAACTTCATATGTAAGCCAAGCATTTAAAATGCTCACTTTTAAGCCACACCCAAAAATTAAGCCCCTGCTTTCTTTTTCAAATTAATATTACATCCCTAGTTGTAGTCTTATGGAAAATAAAGCAGCTTTGTATGCTATTTTCTAGATCAGCGTAATGTTACAACTGGTGAACAAAGATTATAAACTTGAATATTAGGAGGAAAGGATCCACTTTACCAGAAGTGATATCAGGAATTTGACCGTCGTTTAAAACATCAGCGGAGATAAAAATGTATCTACCTATAAGTAATCTTTGTGAAGAATATCTTCAATTTTATTCTCTTACAAGTCAATACAGTACGTTTTATAAACCATTCGGCCCACGTTTTCTAGGAGCTGGCGAATACAATGCTAAGCACGCGTACTGGGAATCTCGTCTCATCACACCGAAGGGTAGTATATTGTATGATTTAGGTTGGGAAGGGTAGTGCTATGCCGCACATCCACTCGGAGACCCAGTTGGATCCATTGTGATATATTGTATGATACAATCTCTAAAATGGTTTTGAATGTAATTTTAAGCCGACAGCCAACCTATTAGCCAACCAATCTACAAAAAATCCCTGATGTTATTATTTTAGTAGTAGTAACGCCTTTGGATTTCTCCTCAGACCACTCTCCAATTATTGTTACTATATACTCTCACGAAACTGCTCCCAGCGGCGAAATTTTCTACTACAGAAGCGATGATCCGATGCACACATATGAGAAAGTAGTACACACCATCTCATATACGAACCTAGTATACATTTTAGATTGCATTGCCGCATTTGTGGAGTGAACGCCTTCCACCTGTACACAAAGTAAGCGAGATACTGAAGTGTTCCTCCAAGAAGACATTATGAACACTTCTTGGAACACATTGTAAGCTGGCAGTAGGCAAGTCAAATACAATTACTTTGTGAGCAGCTACAAGACGTCCTGAACACTTCTTCGAACACATTGTAAGTTAGCAGTAGACAGCGCAAATACAATCTCGGAATTCATTCTTGTGAATTCCATACACTACCGTCGTACACTTTGTAAGCTAGCATTCATTGAACACAAAGTGTGGCAAATATCATAAAGATACATATGTAATGTGGTAGGCAGTGTTCGCCGCTAGGCTGTAAGTGGGCAGGGTTATCAGATTTAGCGATTTCTCCCCAAATGTGGCGATTTTATAGCTTGTTTAATGTATAAATTTTTAAACATTCATATGTATATGTATGCAAACAAAATGTATTGAAATAATATTTTCAAGACATCAAAACTCAACCGCGAAATAGAATTAAATTTGAGCTTCTGGAAGCGTTATTACGAGTTGTAAGATAATATGAATGTTAATATCACTTTGTTGCACTTCTTCTGCACCTTATCAAGAAATTCTGAACCAATTCAATTACCCTACTCTTGAGGATAAAGTATAAATTGTTCTTCATAGGTACTAAAACTGTAGTTATACTAAAATTTTTTGGAGTTTACTTCTTAATAATCGATTTTATATTAAGAGTAAAATCATGAATCATAAAATTAAAAATGTTATCAAAATTCTAATGTAAAGACATAAAGACATAGAAAACTCAAATTTTATACATAAGTAAGCAAATTTGTTTATAGACTATGAATTGCATATTAGAGAGGTAAAAAGGATGAATATCTGTAAAACTTTTATATAAAAAGCGTACTTCATATAGTCTTACATAAATGAAATTCAGTATATAGGATAAAAACTTAACACTAAATATATAAAAATTAAGAAATCGGAATGCTCCAATACTTCTGTAAGGTAGTGCAAATTATCGCTAATTTTCCCCTTAAATATCTGCCCATCTGATATCGGAATTTGGCACTTTTTTATTACTTTAAATAAACTATAAACTAGTTTACAGTAAACATTGTACATTTTTTGTGTTTCATAATCAGTCTTGCATAAAAATTAAACAAAATATAAATTTTGGCGACTTTCTTCTATTTTTGGCGTATGTTAGCGATACGGAATAAATTTATTTTTATTATTTATAAAATATATTTTTAAAATTAAAAAAAATTTATATATTATTGGCAAAAAATAAGAAAAACTCTTTGGCGATTTTGGCGATTTTTCACAATGAATTTGGCAAAAAGGTCAAAATAAATCTGACAACCCTGTATGTGGGTGCTGACAACCCTGTATTAGGGTTGCTTTTGGCTGAGTAATTAGCGCGTTTAACTACAAACCCTGAGGTCTTGAGGTTCAGGCAAGCGAACAACTCCATGCATTTTTCTCATATGCATTGGTGTGTTATTGTGTTGGTTGTTGTTGGACCTTTAAAGTGATGAAGGCATAGCACTGATCACTTTGACAGTACCAGCAGCGATTAATGCTCACATATTCTAATGCACTTAACACACAAAAACCTGCCAGTTGTGAACTCATAATTAGCGTATACATAAACGTGGAAGTTTTAAAATATTTCTGAATGAGTTTTCAATATTCTATGAGAAATTCAAAATTTTTCAACGAAGCGTATCGCACTCATTGGAGAATCATGGTAAATAATGTAATAATATTATTTTGCATATTTGATAGTTTGACATGGTAGGGACGATATATTCATACATACTAATTGGTTGAGATACAAAAAATATCGAGTGGCCATTGCACGAAAAATATGCAGATAAGATTGCCTGCCAACGTTGATGACTCTATTAGTAAGCTTGAGGAAAACCTTAAGCAAGCTGCTCAACATGCTACTTCTGCATATGTGGAACGGCTTTTGTCTAAAAAAGAGGAGTTCGAAGAGAATGGCAACGTCACAGATCCGCTCAGTTGAAAATTATGCTGAAGGAATGTTCAAAATACCATTAGAAGCTATTAGTTAATCGGATAACTGAATTTCTGAAACAAATTTTGCGAAAACTTGACGCAACACCACAATAATATTACTTGTTATGGCGACCAGTCGATATGCAAGCCTGCATTAAGAAATGTGAATGGAGGCTGGGCAATAACAGAAACCGAAAAAGGGACTCTTTTTGCCAATCATTTGCAAAAACTATTCTCTCAAAATCCAAATGATATGGTTGAGCTGCCACCAGTTATCGCCAAAGCAGCCGTTCCCCTTAGATTTAATATTCATGCGATTGAACATGCAATTGCATGCTTAAATTCAAAGATATTGCCAGGTGCCGATAAAATCATTAACAACATGCTGTTGGAGCTACAGCAAATATAATATTACTTTTTTTTTAATGCTGTTTTGCAATTAAAATACTAGCCTGAGGATTGGAAGGTTTCGTTAATTACCATGATACCTAAATTCTTAAAAGATCATACGAAATTGGAATCATCTCGTTCTATAAGCCTGTTATAAGAGGGAATCTATTCCAGATTATCAATTTTATTTCAGAAGACACTACAGTACTATCAAACAAACACTTTGAATTGCGAATGTAACTAGAAGAACTTTCGAAGAAAAGAAATACTGTTTTGCTCTCTTTATTGATATTTCTCAGGTTTTTGATAAAGTTTGGCACGAATGCTTAATTCAGAAATTGAAACAAAACTTACAAACGAACACTCACAGGCTGCTAGAAAGATATTTAGCTGGACGAAAATTTATCATTAAAGAAGGTGAATTACTGAGCTCACCATAGCCGATTGAAGCCGGACTTTCTCAAGGCAGTATTATCGGTCCGATGGATTTTTATGAAATTTGGTTAGGAGGTATTTCAGTACCTTGGTTCACGTTTAGGATACTTTTTACCGCGAGAAATTTTTTCATTTCCAAGTTTAAATAGAAAAAAAGCGATAATATGCAATTTAACTAATGGCGTTTCGTCTTCTAAACAAAAAAATGTCACCTTGTTGAAAGGTGCATTAATAAATATCTTGTCATCCCTGTAGGAATGCTATCACTGGGGTCTTGTGCCAACCTTTGTGGTAAAAACCAGTGTGCGGAACAAGTGTGTTTTTAAGTGTGTTTATTATAATTGTACTTTTCTGTGTTTACGTGCGCAAATGCAGCGCTGAAACCTACACAAAAGGCACAAAAGTACCTGTTAAGCGAGTTTTTTGTGTGGGTGTGGAAATTACTCGAAGTAATAATGCAGTTGTGACGCAGTTCAACTTTCCCTTTCGTTCTTACGATACGGATACTACCGTAGAGTATGACGACAAAAGTCTCACCTCAAACAAGAGGCCAAAGATTAGAGATACGATTGATGATCTCCGACGAATATTAAAAGAGCGATATAACAAAATTACTGTACTAAGGCGCAAGCTCAGAAGCTGTATGGATCATAATATTAAGCTGCAAAAGGATGTTGAAGATTTGATAACTAAAATAGCGCAGCCAAACTCAGTGGGCGAAGAACAGCCAAAGAATCCAGAAGGGTAAAAGAAAAGCAACAAGTTGAAGAGTAAAAGCCAGACTAAAGCTGTAGCTGATATTTGGGAAGAAGATAACCAGTCTAAAGCCGTAACTGGTAGCAACGATAACGAGACTAAATCCGTAACTAGTATGACGATTGACGAAGGTGATTATTTCGATGACTATGAAGAAGAAGCCGCTAGAGCTGCTGTAAAGAATAAGGCCGATGCAACTAAATACAGCCAAGCCAAACTAAAAAAAGGTGTTTCAGAAAACAGCAAACGGCCGTTGGAACAATAAAAAATCTACGGTAAAAATAAGACTATGTCTGTACCTATTGTTACTACATGTAATATTAATGTCAAGCTTATATGTAATGAGATGGAGAAAGTATTAGGTCATAATAATTACAATCTAAGGATATTAGGAAAGAATGTAACAATATAGGAGTCTCCACTCTTGAAGACTTTTCTAAACTAAAGGATTTATTAAAGGAGCATGGATTAAGTTTTTATACTCACACTCCTAAGACAGAAAGGAACTTTCAATTGTTGTTAAGGGTCTTTCAGAGAGCTTTGAAGCAAGTGAGGTACAGGAGCATATGCAGAGTCTACAGATCAATTTCAGGATTTTGAGACTGCATAAGATGGGAGGAGATAGATGGCTATTTTAGCTAGCCACAGATTCGGACATCATAGGTTTTAGGTATATTAGATTTATTCTTCACTGCATATTACACATGAAGAAAAATGTGAAAGGGACTTGGTACAGCGCTATAACTGTCAGCGTTTCGACCATGTGGCCATGAACTGCAATATGCCATTTAGGTGTGTTAAATGCGGGGAATCACATGGCCCAAGAAACTACAGCGTTCCTTCGAAGGACAGGCTGTTAGGAAATCTGGGTTACCAGTTAGGTGTGCTAACTGCAATACTGAGGGTAATCCTGCGAGTTCTAGGGAATGTCTAAAGCGTCTGTAGATTCTTCTCAAGAAGGGAGGGAATAGAAACAATAACTTTGCTTAATAACGTCCCACTTCTGCTAGTACTAGTCCCGGTACCAGCAATGTTATTAATGGGGTTTCTTTTGCTGCTGCTACCAAAACAGCGGTCACAAAAACCCCGAAAGTTAACGTTGGTTGTCCTTGCAAGATTTAATAGCACTGTACCTTTAGCATCTGCCAGGGCTGATTTCAACGCTATTTATAGTCATTGCAGACGCCTTTTCGGCGGAGATATCCTTTCCTGTTTGGGGAAATTGAGCGGTTTCGCTCGTAAGTATAGCGCGCTCAATGATGATAGGGAACGATGCCAAGCTTTGCTTAGAATGCTAATTTCCTTACAATGAAGTATATATTAATAAATGTTAGTTCCGTACTGTCAAGGCACAAGAGACATTACTTAGATTTATTTATTAGGGAACGTCTACCGGATGTACTTTTAGTAGGAGAACATAAACTGTCACACAGATACTCGTTGGACTTAAAGGGCCACAGTACACAGAAAAAACTATAATTCGTATTCTATTACTAAATTCATAAATATTTTATTTACGGAAATGGGACCTACCACAAAATTCGTAAAATTAAATACTAAAATTCGTAAATATTTAATAAGAAAAAAATCGCATTTTTTTCTATCAAAATTTTGTGTTGGAATATTTAGAAATCATAAAAAAAATTATAAAACTTAAAAAACAATTTCAATTGGTACTGCTGTTTTTGTGAGGGATAACATAAGCTGTAATATGACAATGCTTGACTTAGGTTTGATTGAGAATACTGCTGTTAGAATAAATAGGGCTAATGGTACTTAGCTGACTTTTATCTCAATGTACTTGCGCCCAGGACACATTTTCACTTTCTAAACACAAATATTAAAACAACACAGAAAACAACAATTCGAATTGGTAATATTTAATTTAAGTTCAAAAATATATTTAGTTAATATAACAACTTAAGTTGTTGATACGACAAACACAGAAATTGTTTTACACAAACTGAACTAAAAAAAGTTTTTGTTACGTATGATGAAAAAATGCAACAATTTTGGATATTTTTTGATTGAAAATATCAACTAGAGTTTTTGTTGAAACTTGTGAAAAATAAACAATCATCATTGTTGATATAACAAATTTAATTTTTTCTAGTCAATAAAATTACTCAACAAAGTTTTTGTTAAACTATATCATAACGGAATTCACACACGTAAAAGAAACAAAGCAAATCAAATTTTGTGTGTATTAATTATTTACTTATTTAACAACGAATGGCTCTGTAGCTGAGAAGTAAGAACGTTAGTATATTAGCCCTGAGGTCGTCGGTTCGATTCCATCCAGAAACATATAGTGTTTTTCGCAGACAAGCACAAATTCGTTTCGAGGGTAGTGGTTGTGTATAAAAACATATTTTTAATACAACAATTATGATATGGAAATTTCGGAAATTCAACAATTCACATTGTTAACATAACAATAATTTTAATTGAAATAATTTTGAAATCTAACAAAAAAAAATTATTAAGAAATATTGTTTTGTCAACAAACTATTTGTTGATAGGTATATTTAATTGAAAATGTTTTTCTGATTTTCTTTTAACTTGCAATTTCGTAATTGTATTTACAAAAATTGTTGTAGGTTCAAAATGAATTAATTATTTAATTGATAGAACAAAAAAATTAATTGTATGTATTTAATTTTTTTTCTGAGAACTATGAAGTACACTAGATACAATTCACAACTGTAAAATTCACAATTTTCATTCCGCAAACAACAACGAAGGAAATGAATGCAATTATTGTATTATTCTGTTAAAAATTTATAAAACTTTTCCACTTTCTTAGTTCGATTCTGTTGAGCCCAACAAAAGGAAAACACGAACTACAACAAAAAAACTTAAAGTTATTTAACCAAAGGACTATTCATTGATTTGTCCAACTGGTTGGCTGCTCACTTCGTTGCCTCAATGTTGGAGTACTGGACATATGTACGTATTTGCGAAACTTGCGCAAACGAAATTTATACAAATACTGGTTTGGTAATTTTTCCTTGTTGGTGTAGAATGACAGCAATAATAGCAACAAAACGGACATGTAACTTTTACCATTCATGCTTTAGGGGGCACAACCTACAATCGACAAATTGTATGCGTTTGAACCCTCAAACAACTACAACAACACAGAAAAGAAAAACACCAAAACAAGTATTGAATGCGAAAATTAAAGAAAGATGTGAAAATGCTGTGGAACAGAATGGTGGGTGTAAAGCACACTCTGTCGTAACGAATGAATGATAGAAATGTCCACTCCTACTTGTCAGTCAAAAGAATGTCTACAAAAATTTTAACTTAAATGTATAAAGGGGCTGGTGAAAAGTGTTTTTTAATAATAATAAAAATAATAAAACAGGAAAGAACAGTAATAATTTTTAGACTTCAAATTAAATTTATTGTAAAATTTTGATAGTTTCTGATGAAATTAACTAATAATAAATACTGTAGCTGCATATATTTCACTAAAACAAGTTGTCATTGTAAACTTATTGTTAGAAAGTAGACAAATTCCTGAAGGGGGCAACAAGCCAAATAAAATAATTATTGCGTGTCATTGTTAAAATAATTTTCAAGCCATCACTATTTTATATTTAGTTGCTAGATTATACAGAATTTTGCAAAACTGTTTAAGATAAATATTTATCCCCAATATAAAATGTTTATAATTTTGCGACCATTCAATTTTGTTTTCATCACGATGATTTTAATTTTGCACTTACTTATTTACAAATTTGTTTTGAAAACTTAGCAGAGGAAGAGTATTTATTTTATGAATGCATTGAGGAATTGATTTTATATTTGATATAGAATTTTATAAATTCCAAATACCAGTATGACACACACAAAGTCTTTGATTTAGGAGATCTTACGTAATGCGTTATATTCTAAGCTAACAGCGCTAATTTTATTGTATTTACTTTTCAAAAACTCTACTCTACGCCTAGATTGTAAGCTTCTTCTATGCAACTCCATTCTAATGGGGCACTGCCTCAGCATCAAAAGTAGAAAAAATTCAAAGTCGACAAAATAAAATATTCCGTACGATTACAGCAGTCTTATGGTATGTCAGAAACAAGCGAATGCATAAAGATTTAGACGTGATAAGATACATAAAAAACTCGAGTTGCACCCAAATCCCCTAGCTCGAAACATCACTAACTTTAGAGGCCACACTCGCCTGAGAGGGAGGGCACTCATGCTCTCAGCCGAACACAAGAGAAGTAGACATCCAAAGAACCAACCGCTGAAACAAATATTTTTGTCTAGCATTGGTTGGACTTAAAAATTAAAAATTTTTAGAGTTAAAATTTGACTACTTAATGTTAGTTAAATTTTATGGAAGATACGAGTACAATAAATAAATATAACTGTTAAAAAAAAGTTTCTAAAACTTTACGCAGCTCCATTGTTATTGTCAAAAAAAAATATTCAAGATAGAAAGCTTTGGATATTTTCACTTTGGACAAAGTTTTAGTTCATTGAACGTTGCTGTCAACTGTTTGCTGTACAGACTTAAGATTATGTACTTTCTCATGAATCAATCGGAATGTTAAAATGGATATTGACAAACGGGAATCATAAAATCGTTTGTGCAAGCCTTACGTTGACTCCGATAAGGTGGGACAACGAATATAGTCAGTTAAGTTGTTCAGTGATAGAAAATAGAGATGGCTTACTATAGAAAATCGTAACTAATATATTTTGAAATCCCGTTTGATGTTTTCTGGGGGTCTGTCAACTTTTAAATACACCGTCTTTAAAGAGCTAAATAAGTTATTGTTGGAAATAATAGATTCAGATTTTTCCTTTTCTGTAAAGTATAGCTATAAAGCAATGATTCTTTTTTGAATGAATCTATGAATCATTCAGGCAAAGATTTGTGATATTTTAAACGCATTCATATTGGCTAAAATATGAATTAATTTAAAATATGAATGAATTCATAAGGAATTAAAAAGTCTTGCATGCTTTCAGTTCGTCCAAATAAATGAATTGAATTAAAAGGTAATGAACTCATTGCGGATTGAAACCGAAGTAATTTTAAATTCATATTTTCATTCATACATATACTTACGTATACATATACACATGTATTGGCTGGTTGAGCTGCAAGCCATTAAAATACATTTATTCACAAGCGAATTCTCACCGTTCTATAAGATTTTGTTATTTTTACAGCTTTAGCAATTTCTTTAATATATTTTAAAGCTTGATAGCCATTTAAAAAATTTTTCCAAATATTCCAACAATAGAGAAATTTTGCAACTTTTTTAATATATTTTCAAGCTTGATAGCCATTTTAAACATTTTTCCAAATATTCCAATAATAGAGAAATTTTACAAGGTTTAGTTAGGTCTTTAACAGTTTTAGCGACTTTCTATCGATTTTACACTTTGCTATCTTTTCAATGTGAAAAAGTTTTTGCGGATTGTTATAATTACCACGATATTTTTCAAATTTTCGTCATGTCTACTAGCTGAAACGGTTTGTAGACACTATTAGGGAAACCCAGCAAAAAGTTTTGTGATTTTTGTAATGGGTAGTACTTTATCAATAGGTTACAAAGTAATCAGTGGTACTTATGTATCTTATTACTATGCTTCAAATCGGAACTACTACCTACTTCTTAATAAATTTAGTACGTATTTTGCTCCTTATCTGACAGTAGTTACAATTTGTTTATGTGTATTAATAAAATATGTAGACAACCACTTTTTAAGTCAACATGTGTTTGTATATAAAAACTAATTTTTGTCGCTTAAACTTCCAAATCAACAATAGCTGAGTGGGTAAAGTTCTTGTCTTCAAATCTGAACGAACACAGGTTCGTATCCCAGCTGGGTCAAAAAAAAATAAAAAATAACAAATTTGAAAAAAATATAAATAAAATATAATGTGTGTAAATTAGTTTTTTTAATTTTAATTTGTTTATTTGACTACTTATTTTTTAGCTTCAAGTAAGCCAAATAATAACTAATTCTAATTAATTGCTGTGACAAATACATTTGTAAGGGGTACCCCTTATTTGTTGGACTTCTCAAACAAAAAGAAGTAGTTATCGAGTCAAATTGTAAGTAGTGACTTAAATCCTCATATACTTTTTTGCCTACCAGTAAGCAAAGTTTTTGCTGGGTATTTTCCATTTTTGTAATATTTCGCCAATTTCCACTATTTTGGCGATAAAAGAGATTTTTTTTTAATATATTGCTTTTTTATTATTCAGGCGACATTTAATCTATATTGTACTTTCTTTCCTATATTAGTAAGTTTTTGCGATAATTCGCCATTTTTGCAATTTCTTCCAAGTTTTCGGCATTGCTTACAACTTTAGTGATATTTAATCCCTTTTAGAGCTTGTTGGGAATATTGCAATATATCGCGATTTTGTGTTATTTTCGCGATTTATAAGTTTAAGATAGGTTAACTCAATATTAGACTTTGATATCGTCACGATGTCAGCAAGTTTTTCCGAATTTTCGCCATTTACGAGATTTTTTTCCGAGTTTTGGCATTCCTTGCGGATTTAGCGAACTATAATCAATTTAAGGCTTGATTTATATTTTGCAATTTTTGACGAAATTCCGCCATTTCCGCGTCAAAAGCAGTTTCGTACGAATTTTTACAGTTTCAGCAATTTGTTGTTCAATTTCACTGTTGGTTTCTTATGTTCGACATTTCCCAATTTTCCCGATACAAGAAAATTTCCCTAGCTTAAACCAGTTTTTACATTAGTGTTTCAAAAAAAATTTTTTTTTTAATTTTAATAAGTTTTAAATTTATTTCTAACGGCAGCAATTTTCCTTTATTTCGGAATATAGACGATTTGTTTTATATTGTATTTTACAATCCTTGACAGTTCTTTAAAGTTTTTATTACTTTGAAACTAGATTAAAATTTTTCTTTCGCATGAAAACTGAATTTCGATTCTATTCATTTAAGCCCTCAATGAATATATTAAAGCTTTCATTCAATCAATATTTTTGTATGGAGCGAATGCATGCTAGAATTTGTAGTTCAATTTAAATTAATTGAAATTTTAATTCAATTCATATTTTGAGTAAAATGAATGCATTAAAATTTTTGTAGTTCATATTGAGTTAAAAAACAAATATGAATTATTCTTTTGCAGCTCTGCTGTAAAGTAACGAAAGTTCGATTTACTTTCCGAATTAAATAACATATTAGCCCCTACATTCTGAAAATAGGTACTTATTTGTAAATCGTATACATATGTTAAAATTAAAAAGCATTTCCAACTTATCGGAACTGTTCTTTGTTTGATTTTGTCACATAAGTTCTTGTTTTACTTGTCAAAAAATATGTGTTTGGCTCTCTGATTCTGTGAATAGTTTAATTAATTTCGACCGTTTCGACCTTTCTTCGATAACCTAAATGTTCCACTGTGGTGTCATATTAAAGAGCACAAAATAGACTTTGAAATGGCATATGTTATGATTTTATTTTTCACTATTCATAGGTAAAGTTTTACTGACCTTATGTCTCCATAATTTGACCTCTAGAGATAGAAAAATAAAAATATAACATAGGAAATGTGGACTTTGTACCTTTTAATAGTCAAGTCTACACCACAATGACACCACAATGGAACATTTAGGGTAAGTAGGTTTAATTACATCTTGTAACAGTAAAAAATACTGGTGAAAAACGACTCACTAGGCTTGTAGGTCTAGTTGAGTAGACCATATTGCCATTTTAAAAATGGCAATACTACCCCAAAATCGGAAGTTATCGATAAAAAAAATGATTTTTTTTGGGAATTCGCGGACAAAACAATTTTCGCTGTGTTCTTTCTGCACCAATTTTCAATTTTTAAACGGTGTGGAATAGAAGAAGACTTAGAGGCTTTCCCTGTATATTTAAAATATGTTATTTTGACTTATATTTCATGGAAATATCATCAAAAGAAAAACTGAATTTTTCATTCTTTTTGGTTTTTTTTTTAATTTTGCGTATTTTTTTCCAACACTGCTACAATTTTTCTTTATTTTTTACAAAAGTGTATCTATCTCATAGCGATTAACTAGGTCCTAAATTGTTAAAATCTGTTATGAATTTTGGAGCTGTTCACAAAATAAATGATAAAAAACCTATAACTGCTACATTACTATTTAATTTTATTTGTAATTTGACATTTCAATAGATGAGGGGCTATACTTGCACAATATAGTTTCCGAAAATTTGCAGAGTGTGTACTAACTACTCTACAGTGGGCTAAAACTAAACGCATCGCATGTGAAAAGCTTTAAAAGTCTTGTAAATTTCTCAAATCTCAACCGATTTGAATAGTTTTTATACACTACAGTTGTGGAAAAAAAATAATATACTTAAACAAATATATTATAAAAACGAAAAAAATTATGGCTAAATGTGCATTATAATTTTTTGCACTCAAATATCTCTTAAATTATGAAAGGTAGGTGAGTATAATGTTTTTTTTTTCTGCGCATTTACGATCTGAATAAACATATATAAAAAGTTTAAAAATTGGAATTAGATGCAATTAGTTTTAGCCCACATTAGAACTGTAGAATCGCTAGTTCATATCCTGCTAATTTTTGGAAAATATAATGTACAGATAATCGTCTCATCTATTGATATGTCAACTTTCAAATAACTCTGACCAGTACCTTAGCAGTTATGTACTTTTTACCACTTATTATGTGATTAGCTCCACAATGCACTGGGAATGTTTTGCATGTACTATTTTACATTGGTGGTGGTATTCAGTGTTTGGTGCAAATGGTTTTGCGAAAGAGCGAAGAAAAAATTTCGCAGCTTTTTTGTAAAATGCAACAACAAAATGCAAAGAGTTGCCGTTAGATTTCATAAAAAAAAGTTACGATATTTTGCATTTCCTCTTTCGCAAGACCATTTGCATTAAACACTGAATAGCGCCATTGAAATTTTTAGTAAAAATTAAAAAAATTGTGTAGGTTCTCAAACAAAGTGTTGCAAAAATATACACAAATCAAAAAATCTGAAAAAAATTATAGATCAAATTTTTTCTTTGGTGATATTTTCCTGAAATAAAAGTCAAAATAAAATCTTTTAAATATACAATGAAAGCTTCTGTCCTCCTTCATCGATTTTTAGTTTTAAGGCGGTATCGAGTTTTAAAATTAAAAATCGATGCAGAAACAACGCAGTGAAACTTTTTTTTATCCGTGAAGTCCCAAAAAATAGTTTTCTATCCATAACTTCCGATTTTGAGGGTATATTGCAATTTTTTAATATGGCAAAACTATCTACTCAACTAGACCTAGAAGCCTCGGTAAGTCGTTTTTCACGAGTAAAAAAATTGCTATTTTATAACAGCATGTTATATTATATACATAATTTTTTAAAGCCGGTTTAGTATATTTATGTTGAATTTTTTTTTTCGTTTAGTACATTTTTGTTGAATTTTCCCATTTTAAAGTCGCTATATTTTGCGAACCAGAAAGTATATTGAGTCAAGATTTCAGCCTAATACTATGTTTACCTGAGGCATAATTTACACCTCAAATTTTAGAGACATAAGGTCAGTAAAATTTGACCTCTGAAGACTGAAAAACAAAATCATAATATATGTCATTTTGTGCTCATTAATATGACACCACAATGGAACATCTAAGGTAAATAGGTGGTGTAAATAGTATATATGTACACAACTTTGTAAAGTCGCTTTAGTATATTTTTGATGAATTTTTTAATTTTCTACTTGCTATACTTCGCGAACCAGAAAAAAGAGCGTACTAAGATTTTGCAGTAATACTACTTATGCCAGAGGCATTAGTCGTACCAACTTTTATCAAAATCGGAAGGTCCAAGGTGAACTGGTTTGTTTGTATTATTTGTTTTAAACCATATAGGAACTTTATACCGATTCACGCGGGATAGGAATTCATTTTCGACCTATAGTTCCTTGGTGAAAATTTCCTAGAATTGTCCATAGATTCTATTTCTGTTATACCATTTTTTGAAAAATAAATCTACCCGCTCAAGTGTTCGTGTTTATGTGCGTTGTTGATTGCTATAATCCACTGTTATGCTCAGTTGTGTGACTTGTTGTTGTTTTGTTCCTGTTTATTTGTATATAGCCGACAAATATCCGACAAACATCAAATTACCAGCGAAAATTTCCTGCTGCTGATTTAAATTTGCCGTTGTTTCATATTAATTTTAAACGAAAAATTATTAATCTAACCTCAAATCTCTTTGATTTGACATTTTTCACTGTTAAAACAACTTTGTTTTAAACGTTACATTTCAATTTAGATCTATGTTAAATAATTAATTATCGCATGTTGAATTAAAATGAAATTCATGTTACACAGTACTTATTTAGTGTGTATCTAAAGTAAAGTTTGAAGATATTGTGGATGCAGTGGTTAGCACGTTGACTACCATCTAAGTGGCCCGAGTTCAAACCTTGCTAAGGCAGCCAACTATAACACAAATTTTTCTGATGCCTATGCTAATACACATCACGTACATAAGTAAAATAATTAATAAAAAGCTACATTAAAGTCAAGTTGTTTCAACTTGTTATAACTTTAATTCAACATGATTCTTTGTGCAGTTTCAATATCAAATTCGGGATGTTTAAACTTGAAATAACTTTTATTCAACATGATTCTTCGTGGTCTTTTAGCAGAAAATTCACGTTGTTTCAGCATGAAATAACTTTGATTCAACATGTTTCTTCGTATTATTTCAGTATAAACTTCTTTTTGATTTAATTATACCGGAATATTGAATCAACATGAAATATAGTTATTTCAAAAGGAAAAATGTTCTTTGAAGTTTGTTGTAAAATCGTGTTGAATTAAGAGGAAACACCTATGAAGCAAAATCACAACGAAAAAATTTTTAATTAACTAATTTTTCTGTATATATATATATATATATATATATATATATATATATATATATATATATATATATATATATATATATATATATATATATATATATATATATATATATATATATATATATATATATATATATATATATATATATATATATATATATATATATATATATATATATATATATATATATATATATATATATATATATATATATATATATATATATATATATATATATATATATATATATATATATATATATATATATATATATATTAAAAATATTTGCTTGTTTTAGAATGTATTGTAAATAAGTACATTGTTGCTAACTCGCAACGCTCTAATTTAATTTCGGTTGTTAGGTATAAAGAAGATACTAAATTTACAAAAATATATTTTGCTTGTGTCACAGTGATTTTCACTTGAATGCTTTCAATAAATTTTTGGCTAAAACACAAAAAAAAGTTATGTAGTTCAAGCCAAATATCTTCAATATACTTCTCATACAATAGACAAGTGAGTAAGTACTCCATTTGCTTGACTTGTTTTTAAAACAAAGTCTATAAACTGCGAGTTAAGGTTCATATTTTGCCAAAGTTTTTATCTATAAAAGTTTTATAAATAACTTTATTTATTTCCTAAAGACTTTTTTCCATGGACACGAACATTTCTAGTTGACCAACAGCCGTACATATGCTGCATCTGACTGTGGTCAACTCGAAGTTTTACAAAGTTGTTTTTCTGAGGCGGAAGCCTTAAGGGTTAATACACGTAATTGTTTTTCTTATCAATACTTTTGACTTTTATACCAACTTGCAGTATGTCTGTAACAGTATTTTAAGTACAAGCATGAGTACTCAAAATGAGTTTATTCTTTGCATTTGAAACATAAATATTTTAAATTCACTATAGTTTTCTTTTTCTTTCGAATTAAAGCTGTTGTTTTTTATCACATTTACTTTGCATATCTCAAACACAATTTAAAAAATTTATGGTCGTTTCTTTTTTTAACCGCAAAAGTATGGATGGCATTTCTTATATCCGCCAAGCATGTCTTCGCTTAAAATGACAGGAAACTTGAATAACAGAACACTTTGAGCTTACGTGTGTTAGTCTTTAAGAGTGTGCTTGTGCCTGAGCTCTTGAATGTTGGCAAGTAACTTGCAGTCAGTCGGCGGTGGTGTGGCAAAGTATTTTTGATTTAGTTTATTTTATTTTTTCTAAGGGTGTGGAAAAATTGTTGTCTTTGTAATCGAATGCTTTAAAGGTGGGTTCGATATCATGTGCTAGTATATTTTTATTGTACTATTGCATTAATAAAATAGGGAAATTTTATATAAAAATCTATTTTCAAAGCTATTCTAATTTATGCGCTTTTTGCAGTTTCATGGTATATTTACGTATACAAATCAAATAAAAAAATGTACCTTTGTGTTTGAAATTGATATGAGATATTAAGTACTTAAAGGCTTAGTAAAACTACATATTTGAGTTATACCCTCATTTAATGAGAAAACGTTCCGTCAAAATATACTGCTTTCAGGCCTAATATCGGTAGCATGATTCACTTTTCGATTTTTTAAAATTTTAATGAAATCTAAATTAAAAAATTTCCTCTGAAAAATTATGGAAATTTTGTTTTCTATTTTTGATGAGTTGTCTGAGTGTTATTTTCTAGTAAAAAGGTTTCATCTTATCAAATTCGGATACTGTTTAAAAAATTTGTGAAGAACTACGCCGAAGTAGACTCAGCATGAAAACCAACCACTGCAGTGGTTTGTAAAAGAGGCGTAGAGGGTATGTTTGTTGTGCTTACTTCTTCCTCCTCATCATGACAGCCATTTGGTGTGGGTATCAAATTTGAACTGTCCTGCAACCGTAACAGCCCGGTCCTGTTTTGCACTTTTTAGACATTTGTTTGACTACTCATCGTTCTAGCTGGTCCTATCTATGGTTTCCAAATTCCCAACATTTTTTCATTCGGGAAAAATTTTAACTGCGTTCCCGAGAACCCCGGAATTCCCGACATTATACTAAACAATACTACTTGAAACAATTTTATTATGTTAATTAGGGAATTCACAACAACGTTCTAAAATGTGTCTTAATATAACGACGTTTCAATTTTAGTCTTTTGCTATGGGTTGGCAAGTTTGTTGTTTTTGTTTTGTGTGTAAATGAAATTTACTACCAGATGGCAAGTTTAAAAGTACAAGAAGTATATTTTTTTCAATGCGGCAATATTTTAAATAAAGAATTTGTGTGTGGTTTAAGTGTATTGGTGTTTCTTTGGCATGTTGATATGTACCAAGCACTATTGTGCTTGTGTTCTTGTTTTGTTTGTTGTGTATTTTGAGTTCGTGCTCTATACATGTAAATATTGAGGTATATTCGTCAAACTTCGTCGTTACTTTTATTACTTTAATATGCTGTGCTTTGTATTGTTGCTCACAATGAAATTTTAATGTGTAACTATATTGCTATTTCCAAATTTTAACATACACATTGTGAATTCCCTAAATATTTATTAAAAGGCATAAAAATGCTACTTACTCTACGGGAAATTTTGTACCGTTGGTTTTAACATATTTTCCTATGACTAGTGAAAATGGGAGTCAAACAATATGTTCGCGAGTCGTGACCGGTGAAAAGAGAACTCACTACTTAACTAGGACAAACATTTCGACAAAGTACCCTCAATGTACAAGCAGATTTTTTTCACATCAAAAATACATATATGCTTAAAGTACAGTAATTTCACTAAAATTAAAAAAAATCAAAACAGAATAAGTACCATAATGACAATGAGAACGCCATGTAAAGGTAACTGGTACCTCTTATATAAATTTGCAGAGCTCGATCCGGTTGATAGCCCTTGGGAACCTGTCACATGACTTGAGTAGTCCACTTGCAAACACCGCTATGTTAATACATCGAAATTTTTGGAAAATCAATTCAAACTTCGATTAAAACTTTTTTAACTTAGCGGTGTTTGTAAGCGGACTACTCGTCTTGTGACAGATTCTCCCCTAATTCAGGAATATTTTTTTTTTAAATTTAAAAGTAAGAACTTCAAAGATTTTTTCCAACAATTATTGGAAAGTACAATAGCTAAATAAATGTGTTCTGAACAACATAGTCGCATATTCTAGTACATTTTAATTCCCGGATTCTCGTCAAAAATTGCCGGGAATCGGGAAATGAAAAATTGCTCTATTTCCCGGGAATTTTTTCCCGACACTTTCCGCGAACGAAACCCTAGTCGTATCCAACCGCAAAAGGATACATTAACAGGTAGAAAACTCAATGAAGGTGAAAAAAGGTCATCCAATCGATTTCGATTACCTCCAGAATGTTGCATCTGGCTAAATTATACTGCATTTACAATGTGTGATTTTTGGCGCTGCAATTCTTACTATGTATGCAAGAGGGGTGAGAAAAATTCAAAGGGGTACAGTATGCTCATACTCTTGAGATTCCTGTTGTTCTCTTATTCGTAATATAAAACTGTATAAACTGTGTGCACAGATACACACACACATGTATAAAATGTTAGAATCGCAGACACGAAAGTTGTTCAATGTAAACGAAAATGCAATTTTAAAAAAGAAACAACAAAAATTGTAACGATAAAAGTCGCACAATGTAAATGCAGACTTATATACAAAAAAATTTTAAATTATTTTATTATATGTATATATATATATATATATATATATATATATATATATATATATATATATATATATATATATATATATATATATATATATATATATATATATATATATATATATATATATATATATATATATATATATATATATATATATATATATATATATATATATATATATATATATATATATATATATATATATATATATATATATATATATATATATATATATATATATATATATATATATATATATATATATATATATATATATATATATATATATATATATATATATATATATATATATATATATATATATATATATATATATATATATATATATATATATATATACATCCAAAGTAGTTAAATTTCACCCCTTTAGCTCCGTCGTTGGTTAATCTGCAAACTTCGCAAGACACGGTGCTAAAACCACAGCTCCTTCTCTATAACCATGTCAACTTTCAAGCAAAACCCATCTGTACTTTAGAAGCTCCATGCCACGTGAAACAGATTTTTTAATAATCCTGAAAGTAGTTTAAGGTTTTGAAGACTGTTCGCGAAGTATTAAGCAAATAATACAAAAAATGGTGTAAATTATGCAAATATTTAATGACACTATAACTTTGAAACTAGAGCTGTCATGCCGCCATTATAATCATTGTTAATTTCACCAAATAATTTGCACAGAAGCCTGGAAAATTGTCCAGTGTTGGCCTCTGTTATTTAACCTTTAAAATTAGCTAATTTTACAAAAATGGCTGGGACACCCAATTTGAGACAGTTATAAAATAGGACTCTTATTTGGTATCCGACCAAATCTGACGGCTGGTGATGCTCTGATAAGTGTAGAATTTTAAATAACTGAAAAACTATTTCTGTGGACTCTTGACAAAGCAACTTAAGTATAATTTTCACAATTTTCAGAGAACCAAAAATACTGGTAAAGTGCTGAATATAACTTTTTGTGTATGCGTTTAAGGAAAAGTCAAAATTAAGTATAATTGAGTGACTTTGATTAGAGTTTTATGTATACTTTTCTTTCGTTTTTCGTCATATTTGAAATTCTTTCTTGACCAGTTGCAAATTAGGAAAAACCGCGATGGGCTTAATTTTCAAAACATTAATATTTTCGTTGCTAATTATTGTAGGAATATGACGATTAGACGAAAAGACACGCCTTAAAAATCTGTATTTAATGATAAAATAAATTCAAAAATTTCTTAAGTCGACTTAAGTGCTTTTGTCAAAAGTCCACAGATTTTCTCTATATTGGTAAATTAATTGTTTGGTGAAAACTTCTTAATTTTATCATAAACTTAATACTCAATTCGTTGCAATATCTAAACTCTGTTGAAATTGTTAAATTTCCACGTAAAAATTTCTGAATAAATCTTAAAGTAATAAACACCTTATCAAATTCAAATGCTTTTTTTTATTCGCTTGATTTTGGCACATTAATGTCTGGTACTCACACCTTGTTGAAATTCAACTACTTAAAAAAGATGAATTTTATGGGTTTCTTGTTAACAAATATACTCTTACACACGCACAAATAACTTTTATAAAGTCTGGAGAAATTTATAGATTCTCAACAGTTTATGTATAACAACTTATTTCTTCTTTTTCAACAAAAGCCAATTGCTTTAAACACAACGTAGATAAATGGTAAAACGAGTGAATAAATAAGTTGTTAATGGATCTTTGTTTGGTTATAGCTAGTGTCTTTAACAGTTTTTTATTAGCAGTTTTTAGCTATAAGATTTATTGAATTTAATAAACACGTTATATTTTGTTATATAAATAAATTCAAATTTATTTTCCATGGTTTCTGCTCAATGTAAAATAAATTTTTGTTTAGATCTGGCTGGACATTAACAACACTGTACACCACGACTGATTCTAGTATGGGGAACAAAAAAATATATGTGTATCGGCATTTTGAAATTTTACGCATGGGATTCATTTTAGGGGGTGTTAGACTGCCCCCCTCTTTTGCACATTATTATACTGAATCGGTTAGGATATCTTATAGTCCTAACGTTTAAGGCATAAGATCTGTTCAATTCTTTTATTTAGAACGCCCAAGGAACATTTTAACTCTGTAAGGCTTCGCTGTATGGATGTTTTTGCGCTTTTCTTAAAAAAGAGAGGAAAACCTCCTCATCAACTTCAACCAAAATATTTTCCATATGAATTAAAAATTGATTTTAATGGCAGTAATCATTCAAAACTTAAAACGTTTTTAAGGGTTAATTTAGTACTTATGCAGAATCAGTACTAAAATATACCATACAAATGGATTTCTTGAGGCAAGTTTGTACTTAAAATATGTCTTGCGTAAAATTTAACTATAGATCACCAGACAAAAAATAGCTGTAGATATAATTGTTCCATTCACAAACTGTTGTAGGTGTTGTAGATCTTGTAAATGTTGTTGGTAATTTCCCCATAAACATGTTCCTAAACAAATGCTTATATGGAAATTACCAACAACAATTATATGGTCTACAATGCATACAACAGGTTGTGAATTGTTCAAATATTTGTTAATATACGTATGTGTGTCATTTTCTTTGAGCTGAATAGGTTTAAGTTGGAAGTTAGTATTTCGGGCTAAGTTCATTACTAGAATTAATGCAAATTTTAATTTATTTTATTTGAATAAATTAAAACTATTATTAATATTTAGAATATTTAGAATGTCTAATCAGACTAGCTAGCGTATTAGTCCTACTGATTTCGATAGCCGCTGCACTATCTCATCAGCGTTCATTGTTAATTTTTACCACTTTTGACGTTGGATACGAGGATAGAATATACTTTTTTTTTAATTTAACTTTGGTGGGATGAAATTCGGTTATTTATTCAAACAATCCAAACTATTTTTGTCTTTTGCTTCTTGTGTAGAATTTTCATATGACATATTCAAGCCATTTTTGTTGTAACACATGTGTAAAATGGCGCCATTAGAAACGTAGAAAAATTCACTATTTTCGTCCAATGTTGAATTTAGCGTGCATGCTTTAATCAATCCAAAATTTCAGGTGCAGTTATATCATTTAAAATATTCAATTCTTTTAAAATATTGAAAACAAAATTTAGGTTTTTAAAAATTTTTGAGAAAAACGTCGAACAATGAATCTTTATTTTTGGCAAGATATAGCCATTTTTCTCTCTCATTTCAAAGACTTAACTATGATTCTTTTTCACGACTACATGAGATAGTTAAAACATTTTCATGCATGCTATCAAAGATTGTAAAATATATTTCGTCTTGAACATTTTGGCTATGCTCTTATGGGAGATCATTACAAAACTTGTTGGACTACGTGGTCCATTTTAGTTGAAATGGACTAGTTACATCATGGTCCTATGTAATGCAGTTATGGACCATGTGATTTGAAAACAAGAGTTTGTACTTAAGCGACAAGTGTTCGCGATTTAACGAGTGCAAATACTCTTGTGCAGTACTCTATACACGCGTGCATAGAGCAGTCGCGATTTTTGCAGGGATATTTACGAAATAGAGAACAAAATCGACGGCAGAAAACTAAAATTTAAAAACTCAAAAATATTAATGAAATAAAGTGTATTTTCTTTATATATTTCTACAACAAGCTTAAATTCATTAAAATCGGATAATATTTATAAAAGTTATGAGGTTAACAAAGTGTTTCATGCCCGAGGTAGTCAATTTACCGTCTGTTTCAATAGAGTTTTTTTGCAATAGAGTGGGCCAAGTTTCAACATTCTCAAAGCTTAAGTCCTCCTCTATGATTTTTACATACATATTTTTGTAATCGGATCGACTCTATCGGAATCAGTCGTTAGAATCTTACATTTTGTTGTACAGTGTAATTAGTTTTAAGAGTTAAAGTTTTAACACTTTGTTAGATCAAATTATGTTAAAGAAAGTTAAAAGAAATTAATAAAAAAAATTCAATATATTAAAGCAAATTGAAGAATAACTAAATTTATCTTTTTTCTCTTTTCTTTGCAGGTGATAACGCAATAAGTAAGTACATTTTTTTACAAATTTAATTGTATAACAAATTGGCTAAAAAATGTTTTTTTATAGAAATATTGCATTCACTTTTTAATTCAAAATAATACCGTACATATTATTTATCTGCGTTTTGTGTTTGAAGAATTTCTTTAACTTTTTTTAATTTAATAAAAACCAAAAAAACTTTACCCTAAAAAGTATTTGAAATTAATATTCGTTGAAATGCATTTTGCTGTTGTTTTCGTGGGTTTGGCAATTGTGTGATTTCAAGAAACAAATCTAATTTTTTAAGCTTTTTTATGGTCAAAAATATATTTCTTTTATTTTTTCATTGGCGGGAAATTGCAATCTGTTCTTCTTTTTGCCTGAGTTTTGGTCATGGTCCAACGAATGTGTGCTGCTGCTGTGCTGTTGTGTTCTTGTGGGTTGTCTAAAATAAATAAGAAAAAAAAAAACAACGAAAAATAAATAAAAATCTTTTTTAAAATAGAAATAATAAGATGGGAAAATATTTCGTACGATAAAATAAAAAAAATGTAGTGTGAGAACTTTGTAAAAATTTCAATGCTATAGTTTAAACAAGTTTTTGTGTATTTTTTGTTTTATTGCTACAGCAAGTTTTTGTAAAATTTGAATGAAGTTTTAAAATTTTTTTAACCCAGTAGATAGTTGTTTATTGAAGTTCAAGACCGAAGTTTTCCTCTAACATGGATATGTAATCTGCAATTTTCTTATAATTTTGCAATATTAGACATTTTCTAACGTTTTTTTTAACAGATTTTATTTCCTTTGCAAAAAATTTTTAGCTTTCCTCTTTTCAAGACTTGTGAGCGTCGATCAGTCTCGCCAGTATCTTTAGAAGAATGAAGATTACGCTAGTGGGTCTAAAGTCGTTCTCCTTAGAGTCCGATGCTTTACTTCCTTTCGGGATAAAGATTACATCGCAATTAGTACATTGATGGGGAATACCAATAAAGCAGGCTCTATATATGCTAAGTAGCCAAAAGGTCGGTAGATCTACATTGTGCTGCAGATCTACAGAGATAATGCCATTTGGACCTGGTGATTTGTACGAATGGAAAGTTTTATTGCTCATTGTCATTTGTCCGTAGTAATCTCTACGGATACACTAGACCGGCTAGTAGAGAGAGAGTGGCGTTTTGCGCTTCCGTGTAAGGTTGACAACACGAAAAGTGGGTACCCACCAGTACCTTTAGGGGCTCAGAAGAGCTATTGGTACAGTAGCCATCGGATTTCCGGATATAGCCAGGTAGAGATGGCTGTTGGGCTATAGAAGGATTCTACATTGCTACAGAACTTTTTTCAAGACTTGCGTTTTGCGTTCCTGACTGTGTTCTTGAATTTATTCAAAGAGGACTTGAAGAGTATCCAGTTTCCTGTTCTCTTAGCCTTATTCAAACAAAAGTTTGTCTAAAATAAATTTTCATTTTCAGTAAATATTCTTTACTGAATCAGTGAAAACAACAACAACACCAAAAACAACAACAGCAAAAACAATTTTTTGTATCGTAAAAAAACAAACCCGATGACTATATATACATAAGCAGCAAGAATGATAGCAAAAAGAATGCGATTGTAACAAGTTTCTTTACTGAAGATTTCTGAGTGAATCAATTCGTTCATGCTGTTGCATTAATTCTCATATTTATTTAGATTCTTTAGATAAATATACAGAGCTAAATAGCACTTAACAAAGTAAAATTTTATAGATGCTTAATGGATAACGATGTTACTACTAAAAATTTTTAAATAAAAACTTTGTTTGATATACTACAAAAAATCATTTAAATATTATTGTTTGATTCAGTAAATTATTTCGTTTTGAATTCATAAGTACTTTAGACAAATTCTTTTATAATTTCACACCAAAATATAGTTTAATATATTACAGACAGGCTGACCGTTCAAAATTTTTAAAAAGTGGTACAAAAAGGGGATTTTGAGGAAAAAGTGCCACTAAAAAGGGGATTATTCGAAAAAAGCGGCAACTTTTTTAAAAAGGGAACCAAACGTACCAAATTCTACTATTTAATGATTTTCTTTTGAAATAAAATGAATAAATTTTGATGTTTTTTCTATCTAAAAAAGAAATGGATAACGATGTTATTACTAAAAATTTTTAAATAAAAACTTTGTTTGATATACTACAAAAAATCATTTAAATATTATTGTTTGATTCAGTAAATTATTTCGTTTTGAATTCATAAGTACTTTAGACAAATTCTTTTATAATTTCACACCAAAATATAGTTTAATATATTACAGACAGGCTGACCGTTCAAAATTTTTAAGAAGTGGTACAAAAAGGGGATTTTGAGGAAAAAGTGCCACTAAAAAGGGGATTATTCGAAAAAAGCGGCAACTTTTTTAAAAAGGGAACCAAACGTACCAAATTCTACTATTTAATGATTTTCTTTTGAAATAAAATGAATAAATTTTGATGTTTTTTCTATCTAAAAAAGAAATAGTTTTCAGCACCAACGAAGTACCAAGGCATATTGAACAGGTACGGGCTTTACTAAAACAATAGAAAATTTGTTGTAAAACTACCTCAACAGATGTCAAATAACGGGTGGTATTACCAGCGCAGATTTCTCTTAAATAAATGTCAAACAGCACACAGAAGGAAGTCTGTATATGGTGTTTGATATTTTGAAAGTAGTGATGATATCATGAGCATTTCATCAGCACTAATAAGTTTGACGTTTAATCAGGCGAGTCAGCTGAGCTAGTGATCCCACCTGTTAGATACACCTTGCGAAGTACGCCGATTTCTAAAGAATTATTTAAACAACATGCGTTCATACATATGTACGTAGTTATACTTGACTGCAAAGCAAAGAGAAAGGCAGCTAGATAACAAGTTCAATATAAAAATTTTCAATAGTGGACCAAAATGGTCTATGGATGGCAAAGTTCTGGGGGAGCATACATTAAAAAATACAAACAAATTCATAGTATTCTCCGTCTGTTGGTATCAGTCAAAAATAATTTTTGCTTTTATGTACATATAAGAAATCTTGCCCTGTCACACACTTTTTACTGTTTTTTTAAGTTTTATCACTAATATTCGTGTAAATGTAAAAAATGATTATGGTTTTAAATAAAATCTTTCTTGGCTATCCTACAAAGAATGTATCATGAAGAATGTATCATGAAGAATGTAACATGCATGAAGTTTTGCGAAAACCAAATATATATTAGTTTCATTATAATTCGTCAATCCAATTTTTCGAATTGCGTACAATTTCAAAACGTTATTATTAAAAATAAATCTAACATTCACTCAAAAATTTGCATGAAAATCACTTTAAAAATATTTAAAACTGCATGCTTTTCATACAAGAACGTGTTGCTAGTTCTTGTTCATGTTAGTTTCTAATAATTTTAGTGCAATAATGAATATTTATAGATCTCGACTCTATTTCAAAATGGTTTGTTTTCATGACTTTATAAATAATAGACTTAAAAACACACTTCTGTATTGAGATTTTTTATAAAAACGCTTTCGTACCGTAAAAAACTCATATTACAACAAAAATTATCACGTCATAAAAAAGGGCGGAAAGGGGTATAATGTTATAAAAGGTGGCAGATTTAGGGAATTTTAAAAAGGGGGAACTAAAAGTGGCAAGGCTGTTGAAAAATTGCCACTTTAGTCGCAAAACGGTCACGCTTATTACAGAAAATCAAGTAAGTATTTTTGTTTGATTCAGTAAACTATTTTGTTTAGAATTTGTAAATATTTGTATACAATTTTTTTTATAGATTTGTACAATTTTCCTACTGAAAAAACCCGGTTTTGTTCAATGAAATTCTTCGGATATTTTTGTCTGTATTTAAAAATTTGTTCGTAGGTCAGTTTCTACACAAAATATGAAAATGAAATTTAGTTTTTTCTGTGAGAGGTCAGTTTATCTACGCCTTGATCAATATCTGTCACTTCCTCTATGGTTGGAGGTTGCGCAATTAAACTAGTAAGAATGTTTTTTGTTCCTCTCAGTTCGTTCTACGTCTGTTTAAATAAAATTTTGTAACTCTATTTACTATACTAATGGAAAATTCGAAATAGCAGTGATCATAAAAGGAGCAATCTTCTGAGACTAGAAATGCGCGCGTGTCATGTTTTTTCCGTGACAGGAACATGCATGACTCAACACGAAGTGTTTGTGACAGAAAATCTGATTTCGTTCGTATTCGGGTCGTATTGTGTTGAGCAAAATATGTATGAATGCATAAGCTTGCCGCACAAGAATATTGGGCGAAAATTTTTATAACTTACTGTTTCTCAACAATAATATGGAAATAAAAATACAAATAGGACATGAAACGTTAAAATAAAAGAAAAATATGCCTGTGAATATAGTTTTTTGTTTGTTTTAGGATTGGATTACATGTGTGTTGTGTTGTGTCGTGTTTTTTTGCGTGCGTGTTTCGTACGTTTTGGACATCCCGGTATTCGTGTTCGGGTCATGTTGGAAATTTTCGACACGTGGCCAGACTCTCCAGCCCTAAATTAGATGAGAATGTCTCACACTGGCAAGTGTTATATCTAACACCTCCTGTCTGTTGGAGACCGTAAAAAGGGATTCTGAGCCATGATTGAGAGCTACTAGATTGTTGTGCTATAGTGCATTTATATTAGCAATGCTGAAACTGGTTTAAGGCTTTAAGCGCTTTTCAAAAACTATACCATTTACATTGGCTTTTGTATCAATATTTTACGACAATATTTTATGAGTTCATAAACTGTTAAGTCAACTAGGGATGTAACGAATACCGATACCGATACCGATATATCGGCGATACTTCAGATTTTCCGATACATCGGTATCGGCGATATTTTACTGTCGATACGACGATACTTTTAACAATTTTTTCAGAGTTTTTTTAGCAAATAATTTATTTTTGCTCGATTTTACTATGAATTAAATTCACTTCGTTATTTTTAATATCTTATTAATATCAATTTTAAAAATTAATAATATTTTATGCTGATATTTTGTAAAAAAATTTTTTATTTTTTGTTAATTTTACCATGAATTCAAGTTCAAGTCGTTGTTTTATAAATCTTATTCCAGCAAAAAAAAAAAGATACTCCAAAGAAGTCATGAAAATGTAGAATTCGCGATCTGGAAGTATTGCAAATTTGGATAATTTCTAATTAGTTTTACATATCCTTGACATTGCAAGAAGTTCTGTTTTTCGATTACCAATTCGGTGGAAGCGATTCTAGGACAAATTTCTTTTTCGGTATTCTATAATGATTTTTCCTCAAGGAAAAAGGATACAAAATTACCCATTTTCACAATTTTTTTATGCGAATTTAAACTCAGAACTGTATTTTCATGTAAATTTAAGCGAATAAATATAAACTTAGAAGTCTTTTAATAATTAAGCTATTAAGTTATTTAGAAGAATATTAGTTGATAAATGTCCTTTAAAAAAATCGATTTTTTAAAAAGCATGGCGAGTATTTTTTAAAATTATAAAGGAATTGAACATTTTTTCTTGCTTTTCTACTAATTATCTGCATATTTTTAATATAATTAGATATTTTGGAAGCAAAGAAAATGTAGCTCCTTAAAAATTACTTCCAATGTTTTATCAATTTTAAATATTCTCTCTTATAATGTAATTTTGTATAATAAAAAAAGTGCGCTTGAGTTTTGTTAATCTAAACTTGAACTCAATTTCAATATTCGTATCGGTATCGGAATCGGTATCGGCGATATTTATTTTTAAATATCGGTATCGGTATCGGATCGGCAAAACGGCGTATCGTTACATCCCTAAAGTCAACTCATTTTTTTGTATCAAACACTAACAATTATGTGGGAATGAGCTTTTTTGTACTAAACTGTCGTTTTTTGCACGGATATATACCTTCTTTGACACGTATTTTTATCTAGAGGATATAGTTAAGTATGACAAAGGCGATGTCGTCCTTAGGTTTGTTCAAAGTTGGAGGCGGAAATAAGCCCTTTTGAAGAACCAATCCTTATTGCTTGGCGATTAACACAAACAAAAATTGCTGTTGTTGTTCTGTTGGTAAATAAAAATAATTGTTGCTGTAGTACTGCAAATTTATAGTAAATATGTCTTCGGACACCTTGAAGTCATAAAATGAACTTTAAGCACGCGAAGCGGCAGGCACAGTTTAAAATAATAATTCATTTTTGAGATTTTTCTACTTTAAACAAATATCTTATTGTAAAATTTAGTTGATCGGTTAACAGATTAATCAAAAATTTACCGACTTTTAACCCATTAGTTCGGTGAATTAATCCCTTGAATTGCGCGATTAAAGCTGATACTCTATTAATTGAATTGTCTATTTGCTGTAGAAAAAATTTCGCTATCACTTAGCTTTTACGATACATACTATAGGTTTCCTCCTCAAGTCCCCGGTTTTGTTTTGTTTCATTACGTAATCATATACGGACCGAAATTCAACTTAGCCGCAATGATCCTTAAAAGTGTGCATGCAAGAGAAGCTCCCATGTTTCCCTTGCGGACTAAGTACACGCTTGGTATTGCCATGGATCCAGCATGCTTTCTGGTCAAAAAATAAATAAATTTTGCTTAGATTACAACAGCTCATAATGGTTTAAAATAAATTTTATTCTTTTAATTTGAAACCATTTTGTATAAATAATATTTATATCGCATTTAAATCACCATTAATTCATTTCCTTTTTGTACTTTACGTTTTTCTCTTTTTACATAACAGCTAATATTTATTTCTCAAACTTAGAAGATACTCTGTGGTTATAGTTGTTGCTGTGGATAAAACATGGGTTGTGTTGCTTCTGCATTTGATATTAATTCCGACTGCAAATACTTTTCGGTACCTTAAAAGACTCACGGAAAGACATAGTAACACCAAGAAGTAGTATGACGATATCAAACAATCGGCTGAAGTTTTGTTTTTATTGTGATAAAGAAAAAAAACATAATTTCTACCTGAATTAAATTAAGTAACAAAACACGAAACTTTTATTTTGATTTTACCATTATTTTGTGTACTTTTGGAGGTTTTTGTTGTTTCTGTTGGCGGTTTCATAGAATGAATGGCTCCCATGTTTTATTTTGTGGCTTGTTTTTCGTGAATATATTATTTATTTCTGTACATGTACCTTGATGTTTTGTATGTGTTTTTTTTCCTTTCTTTAGATACTACTACTTTTATACCATTAAAAAACAAAATGACGTGTTTCAAAAAATTAAGGAAGAAAATATACTGATATATAAGTATGTCATAGACATCAAAAAAACTTTACAAACAACGGAAACACGCTACTGTTTTTATTTTTCATGGTTCTATTTTAAATAAATGTTTGTTTGCAGTGTTGTTTTATTGTACGCCCATTTATACAAGTGAAGCATTTACCTCTTAGTGGTGGTTGCTTGGCCATCTCGAACCTGAATCATGTCTTTAGAAAAATGGTTATTTTTGATTGAAAAGTGCCATGGCTTAAAAAGGAAATAATTATAACTATTGAACAATCAAATTATGATGAGCCACATACAAAAACTGACAATTCTTTTCGTCTTGTAGCGTCTGTATTAAATTCAGGTACAAAAGAGTCTTAATTTAAATGTATGCAACATATCTTTAAAATTTATGTTTCTTTCTTTGTTTGTTCGCTTATCAAACTTAAAATGAGTTGATTTAAAATTAGTTGATATAAAACTCTTTTTCAAATATCAAATATGTGTGAACGATTCGAAAATAAATTCAGTAAAGTGCGACTTTGGCTTGTACACGAAGGGTTCAGTACGAATACACATATATCCTTTTTCGTTTTTGGCCTTTTTTCATTAATTTTCTTTTTTTTGTTGCTATTTTTCGATTTTGAATTTGTCTTTTCTTTTTTGCCGATTTTTTTAGTTTTCGCGATTTTTTGGCTTAGCGGTTTTGGTCATATTTTCGGTTTATGGTGATTTTTGGGTTTAGGTAATTTTTTCCATTGTTGGTAATTTTTTTTCGTTTTTAAGGATATTTTTAGTTTTAGCGATTTTTAGGTTTTAGTGTTTTTTTCTCTTTGACGAATTTTTCGTTTTTTTAGTTTTTTGGCGATCTTATAAGTTTTGTTGATTTTTTGCGTCTTAACGTTTTTATCAATTTGGGTGATTTTTTTCTTTAAGCGCTTTTTTCATTTTGGAGATTTTGCGTTGACATTTTTTTAATTTGAAATTTTTAAGTTTTAGCGTTTTTAAAAATTTCAAGAGTTTGCCTCTTACGGTTTCCAAAAGACGGAGCAAATTGTCTAAATTACATAGTCTAAATTAGATTAACTGATTTTTATTGTTTTAAATATCAGTGTTAATTGGTCTACAGTTACACCGATTAACACTAACTTTGAAAATTTAAGGTGCCTATATATTACATTAGTATTTCAACGCCTTTCGTTGCTCCCTTTAATTTTTATATTGTAGCGGCCAAAGTTTTATAAATTCACAGAATATATTCTGTGAAAATTTCACGTTCGTAGCTCTTACGGTTCCCGAGAAAGCAGCCTGGGGCCGACACACAGACGGAAAACGTAGCGAAAACAATAGGGTACCTTTACACTTTTGGTGTACGGAACCCTAAAAAGCAGGCAAATATTCATAACCTTCTCCACAAATGAACGCAATTTCACTAACACGTTAACAGTCCACAGCGTATATGTGGGCTCTCAACGGAAAGCACCAGCAGTCCACAGGCCATATGTGGGCTGTTCATCCATACAAATTTAAAGAGCATTAAAATTGTGGACGCTGAGAAAACATCGTTTATTTGACTTGGACTTCACAGTACAGACCATAAAAAATGTTTGCGGACTTCTAGGGCACTCCTCAGCAGGTATGCCAACCTATCCTTTTTCAGGCTAAATTAAGCCCAGACAAAAAAACTCGCAAATCTAGCTCTTTTTACAATTATCTTTAAGCCCTTTTAGCCCCTTTCTACTATTCCATCAATATGGATGTATTTGTTATATTTGCGAACTATTTCTTTTTCTGTTCTAGCTATAGCGGCTTGTGAATGAATATGTCAACATCATTTTTACTCATTTTCTTTCGTTTGTTTTCTTTACCAGCAAACTAACGAAAGAAAATTGGCTGTGATTTTAAGTTGGTCCCTAACTTTAAACGTGTTTTGATTTTCACAAGAAACGCTTTATAAGTTATCCCTTTTTGGGCTTTTTCGAACAAATTGACTGGATATGGCTTTATACATATCTTTTTTCAATTTGGCCCCTTTCTCAAAAAATTTTTCACGTTTTGGTTCCCAAAAGGTGGCATCACTGCTCCTCAGTCTTTACCTTATACTGTTAACGTGCTAATATTGAGACATGTAAATTCAAACGCTTATCTTAAATGTTTTACAAAAGTGGTTTGTAATTGAACGTGTAACATAAGTTAAGCCAGCTAAGCTAAGTTAAGCTAATTAAGTTAACGAAATTAAAAAATAAATATATGTTGTGTGTTGAAATGTTTGAAACTTTCACAGATGATGCGAATAATCGTAATTATAAATTTTCATAAAAAACGAAAATACAGTCTCTTGTTGGCTACAATTATCTCGCGATTAAGGGTCGATATGCCTCCATTTCGTTAGTGCTTATTCCAACATAAGTTGTTTTTATAAGTTTTTTAACTATTTAAATGTTTTTTTTTATTCTTATTTGTTCTTGGAGAGTTTTTATATAAGCTTACGAGGTTGAAAACTTTTCTAATAAAGGGTTGAAGGTCTGAAGGCATTAAATTGATTTAACCAACAACAGGTTTGTTAGGTATGGTGCCCAAATTTTTGAATTGGCCATATGACGACTTTTCTGGCGATATATAAAATGTATTATGAAAATTTGAGATGTCTAATGTAATATGTATGTATGTAACATTGTGAGCACAAAAACTAGTAAAAGTGCTATATGTATTCGGCTATAACATTTTTTGCTTATTGTCAATACCAATCAATGTTTGGAGCAGAGTGTGAAAACATTTTTAAAACATTTTTAATTGTTAAGTACAAAAACCAAACAAATACTTTTGCAATGACAAAAATTACAAACAGCACAATTGGCTTTTCATTTATCTGCAAACGTATTTTCTTAAAACATTTCAATTTGTTCTCATTCTTTTCTTTTTTATCTGCATACATATAGTGGCGATTCCTTTTCTAGAAAAAAATGTAACATGTTTTTACTTTTTATTAAAAAAATCGCAATTTAGAAATTTACATTCGTAACTTAGTGTCCACACTTGATGAATTTTCATCATAACACCTAATAAAACGTCGGCAGAGAAATTGTACATTTTTCATTCATATCAATACATAGGGGTAGACGTTGCTGAATTTATATCATGATGAATCATATTTTCTTCTTCGTCGTACAGATAAGATCGAACATTTTGACCTTTATATGGATAACAATAACCACCAAAAAATATTAATTATTTTTATTATAAGATTTATTTAATAATTATCACAAAATTTATGTTTTTTCATTAAAAAATATTTATTTCTTATAATTTGCACTAATTCTAATAAAGAAAATAAACGATAAAGTAAAAACAACAAATAAAATGACGTTTCATATCATAATATATTCATCTGAGCTTGAGCTCTGATGATTATATAATAACGCTGATATAACATTAATAAATTGAGTCTATACCTGATGAACTTTCATCTTGATATCAATTTGACATTCATCATGATATAAATTCATCAGGTGTGGACACTATGTAAGGGATGATACAATAATTTCTAATAAATTCACTTCCTCGAAAAATTATTATATTGCAAATTTTCATTGAAAAGTGCAAACATATATATATATATATATATATATATATATATATATATATATATATATATATATATATATAAATATATATATATATATATATATATATATATATATATATATATACATATATATATATATATATATATATATATATATATATATATATATATATATATATATATATATATATATATATATATATATATATATATATATATATATATATATATATATATATATATATATATATATATATATATATATATATATATATATATACATATATATATATATATATATATATATATATATATATATATATATATATATATATATATATATATATATATATATATATATATATATATATATATATATATATATATATATATATATATATATATATATATATATATATATATATATATATATATATATATATATATATATATATATATATATATATATATATATATATATATATATATATATATATATATATATATATATATATATATATATATATATATATATATATATATATATATAAAGTTTTCTGTCAGTTTTCTTTTAAAAAAATTTTAAATAAATGTTTGTCAGTTTCCGTGAACAGTGTGACGAGAAAAACTGAAAGTAAACTTTCGTTTTATTTATTTCAATATTCTGGTTTTGAGACAAATCATGGCATATTAGTCCAAATCCGAAATCTGTTACATTTCTTAGGGCTTCGGAAACCGATTTCACTTACATACGTACGGCCGGACATATAAACGGACAAATGGTCAAACGGATATCGTTAATTCGGCGTCCTATCTATATATAAGGACTCAGAATATAAATTCTTTTTGGGGTCGCAAAATTATTATTGTGTAAATTACAAACGGAATGACAAACCATTTCTGGTGAAGGATGCAAAAACTACAACTTCTCATATTATGTAACGCAATGGGGAGATACTTTATTCTGAGAACTGGTGAAAATGCGTTACGAGTTTCTTTGAAAAACAAAACTGACAAAAAATATTTTTTTTAGATTTCTTTGACTATTTGTACTTACTCAGAATTTTATTTTGCACTTGTACCCATTTGCTTGGGTACAAGTGCAAAATAAAATTCTGAGTAATTAAGCATGCATAATATTTTTGGTTTCTAATACATACCGTCGTTTGAGGTGATCGTACAGGTCTTAATTTTTGTAGAGTGGTAGATAGTGGTCTTAAGTGTTGATTCCTGCATGTAACGCAATATATTTAGTTTTGACAGTTGTACCCCTTTGCTTTTCACTACCTGAATTATTACTCGAACTGAATAGATTATTATGTATTTGAATTAATGTAAGTAAATTCAAATTATTATTATTTTTTTACTGCCTGGCTCACGATGTCGACAAGTCGATCGGATTCGTTCTCATATTTATATGAAAACAAAAACAAATTTAATTTTTTTATTATTGTTCTCAATGTAAATATGAGAACGAGCCCGACTTGTCGACATCGAGAGCCAGCCAGTTAATTTGAGCGATTTTCTGCTATATTTTTAAAGGACAATTTAATAAAATATTTTTAAGAAAACAAGAAAAGCTCAATAAAAACCCATTATGCCGGTTCTTAAATTCAGTCTGGCAAGATATGTACATATGTAGATAAAAAAACCTAACAACTATGCAATTAAAAACTTTTAAGATATTAATTGATAGAATATCTCAAATAAATTAAGTTATTTAATTTCGTTGTACTTAGTTTTACTCAAAATTGTAATAGCAAATTTTCTGATATACATATTTAATTACGCTCTCTAACGCAGTTGCCACATAAAGTATTAAAATACTGTTAGAACAATACATATATCTATTTATGTATTAAATAACTGGAAATGCATATCAGTTGTATATACATATGCAACGTATATAGATATTAAGGCACTAACCGGTCAGATTTTGGTGCGAAGTGATAAAAACACAGCATGTAGTAGAGGTCAGTATAAAAATAAACCCCAAAAATGTTGACTCGGCACCGATCAGCAGAACTGGACGTTACTGGCTTATTTTGCGGTTGGATGTGAACCTGCATCCGTATAAGCTTACCATAGACAACTTCGTAATTTTGGTCAAAAATCATCTTTGCTGCAATTCCACCGAAGGATGTGCTATTCTTAAATGACATATGTAAATGTTACTTCGTTTTCGCTTTAGTATTGAGTTGTCTTCGCCAAGTATGAGATTTTTGATCACAACTGCTGCTTTGTGGACTCCATTATTTTCGAAAGGTAAGTCGGATCCAGCTAACACTTCAAATGACACAGTCTATATATTAGTTATTTGAGAAATATATACTGCGCCAGTGCTACGCGTGTTTGGTTCAGGTTAGTGCCAATGATAATTTTAAAGAAATACTTGGAAAGAAAAGTTTTTAGAGATATTTTTAAACATACAATCACACAATTCGGCTTTGCAACCTGTGGTTTGTAACTGTTCAAAGTTGTCGTTGAAGTCTACTGACGATTTGGTAAAAGCGACAATGAAATGCATATAGACAATTGCTTAATAACCATCAACAAATAAATTTCATTTAACTCATAAGAAACTAACTGCGTGTCCCACAATATCGAAAAAAAATTTCTTTCATGTATTTATATTGAAAACAATAATAAAAAACAAAAATTTGTTTTTGTATTTATTTTAAATATAAAAAAGAAATTTTCGTATTGAGATTGTCAGACAGGCAGAAAATGTTTTTTATTTGATAATAGCTGATGTTTGGGGGTACCTTGAAAAGTATTATAATTATTTTAATTAAAAAGCCAAAATCCTGTTTTGTTGATGGCTTCAAGCAATTATTTCTATAATTGTACTTCTCGCGTACAACTATGCAAGGTTTAAGAAAATATAAGCATTTTTAAACAATATATTATATGACAGAAATTATACTGCACATATCGACGCAGTTGCGTCAATAGGACCAATCTGCACTTTTTTATGAGGGCCAATCTGTCTTTGTTACGACAAGTAAAAAGGGCCAATCTGCTTGGGCCTATCTGCAAAGTGCTGGCCTACAAGGGCCAATCTGGTATTTTTTAAGGGGTTAGGCCTTGAACATTGGACCAAAGTACATTAAGCTTTTGAAAACACATTTTACAATCACAAACATAAAAATAAATTATTTCTCAAAGTACGCAGAAAAAATATCATTAATCTGCAACTAACAATTTCAATTGATAATATATAATTTAAATTCAAACATATATTTTGTTAATATAACAAATTGAGTTGTTGATACGACAAACACAGACATTTTTTCAATAAACTGAACTAACCAAATTTTTTGTTATGTATTGTGAAAAAAATTAACAATCATTATTGTTGATATAACAAATGAATCCACACACGTAGATGAAACAAAGCAAATCACATTTTGTGTGTATTCGTTATTTGCGTATTTAATAACAAATTGCTCTGTTGCTGAGAGGTAAGAACGTTAGTCTATTAGTCCAGAGGTCGCCGGTTCGATTCCGCCCAAAGACATTTATGGGTCGATTATGTATGGCAACCGAACTTTAGTTGGGTTGCCAGTTGCTAAAAATCAAATTACGGATGGCAACCGGCAACTGAGAGCAGCCAATTTCAGTTGCTTTTTAGTGCTTTTCTGGCAACCACAAATTTTCAGTTGCCGGCTGGCAACGCAACTGAAGTTCGGTTGCCATCCATAATCGACCCATTAGTGTTTTTCGTAGGCAAGCAAAAAGTTGTTTCGAGGATTGCGATTGTATAAAAAATATTGTTAATACTTCAATTATGATAGTTAAAATTTGTTCGGAAAATAAACAATTCACATTGTTGATATAACAATAATCTTAATTGAAATAAATTTGAAATCAACAAAAAATTAGTAAAAATTTTTTTCTGATTTTCCTTTAACTTACAATTTCGTAATTGTGGTTACTAAAATCGTTGTAGGTTCAAAAATCAATTAATTATTTAATTGATGTAACAAAAAAAATTAATTGTATTTACAAATTTTTTTCTGTGTAGTTTGTATGTTTACTTAAATTAAAATATAAAATAGTGATTAGATTATTGGTAAACATAGTCAGAACATTTATATATTTATGGTCAGCTCGAAAATGCGAAGAAAAACTTTGAGCATTATAGTCTGCTGCAAAAATTTATATTTCAATTTTTTCACATTTTTAGAACATAATTGTTTTGGTATATTATCCTCATTTTTATATAAAAACTTTGAAGATCGGTTGAGATTTGCGAAAGTTACAACACTTTTAAAGCTTTCCACATGCGATGCGTTTAATTTTAGCCCACTGTAGATTCATCAGTACAAATTTTCTCAAACTATATTGTGCAAGTGTAGCCCCTCATTTATTGATATGCCAAATTTCAAATAAATCTAAACAGTAGTTTAGCAGTTATTCGTTTTTTACCATTTGGGAGTAGCTCCAGAATCCACTGGGAATATGTTGCATGTATCATTTTGTATTGAAGTTTTATTTAAAAAAATTGTAACTTTGCCAATTCCCAACCGATTTTAATAATTTGAGACTTGTTGTAATCGCTATAAGATACGCTTTATATGAAAATATAAAAAGTGGTAGGTTTTCAAGCAAATTGTTGCAAAAAATACGACAAATTTTAAAAAATCGGAATAAAATAAAAATTTAATTTTTCTTTTGACGATATATCCTTGAAATATAAGTAACAACTAAATTTTTTAAATACATATATACGGAAAGCTTAAGTCCTTCTATTTTGGATACCGATTAAAAATTGAAAATCGTCGCAGAAACAACGCAGTAACAAATTTTTTTGTCCGTGAAGTCCCAAAAAATTATTTTTTATCGATAACTTCTGATTTTGAAGGTGTATTGCAATTTTTTAAAATGGTAAATTGATCTAATCAACTGGAACTACAAGCTTCACTAAGTCATTTTTCAGATTTGTGTAAAAATATGTTCATATTTGTGTAAATATGAAAGCGTATAGGGTCAAACTGCCGGATTGGCCCTTTTAATATTTTTATTTTGGCTTTTTTTTATCATTTTTCTGATAAATAAGAACGTTTGGATAATAATGGAGGTACTGAAATAGGTAGACCACTAAATTGCTCGAAGAACCCGACCAATTATATAGTCATAAATGTTACTTGTTTGCCGTATGATCTATGTAAATCTTAGAAACATAATTTTAAACTGCAGATTGGCCCTTTTGACGCAACTGCGGCGATATGTATATACATAAAAAATAATGCGGTCATATTTAGTGTTTAACTACCAAACACACTTATAATTTATTTACAATGTAATCGTCCATATCCTTGCACGTAGTTTGCTCTTAACATTTGTTTTTATTTCAGCAGTATTTTATATTTTCTCTCTTTCCTTTTTGTTGGCGCGCATTTAATGGTAATTTTTGAAATTTTCTATTGTGTTTTTACCTTTTCGTGAAAGAGGGTTATAAATAGATGTTTCAGTTTCAGGACATGACCTGCGTTGAACTCTGTATGATGGAAATAATTACTATTGTTGTAATAAAGAAGAGTAAAAAGCTTAAGCTTATTATTTAAAGGAAAATTAAAGAAATGCGACTTTTTGAACTTTGGCTATTGATTTTCCTTATACTTTTGCTACGAGTGGAAAAATCAATCAGAACTAACTCTTATTTTCATTTACGTTAAAACACAAATTCTTTTCTCTGTGACTGCACATCAGTCAGATGTTTGGAAAAATGTTTCGTGATTTAAGAATAACTAGAAATATATATACTACTAAGCCAATAAATTTCTAACAGTATTTTGAAGATTTTAAATTAAAATTAAATTATAGTTTTCAAGAATAAAGCCTAGTATGCTGATCCGCCTGAATTTCAGATTTGAAATTTTGTATTTATCTCTACACGGAATAATTGTTGTGCAGACAAATTTATTTTTATTCACTTATTTTTATTAATTTCCAAGTACAAATTATGAAAAATTATTTCAAAGACCACAAAAACACAGAATATCAAAAATTTCTTGCGCAAACAATTGTCTGAACATTAATTTTTGTTTTAGTTGACGGAAAAAAGTCTACAATAATTTATATGCCATCCCTGTTTTAAACAAAAATTGTGTTGATTTTTCTTTTCAGCTGCGTACTACCAAACGGAAAGTCGCCTGAAAATTTTTCAAACCTGAATTTCAGTTTGTTTTTTTTTTACACATACTTCTTATGGCAGCCTGAAATTCAGGCAGAACTGCATACTAGGCTTTAAGCGTAGTGCGCAGCTCGTACAGAAATTCAAGTTTGGAGTTTTGTATTTATTTCTACACGGAAAAATAATCGTATAGAATTATGACAAAATTGTGTACGTATGTGCTATATGATAGTATGTGGAATTAAAAATTCATAAAAAAGTCCGTTCAAAATATCGTATACATTTTTTATTCATAAGAGGATTTTTTTATTTATTAATAAATAGTGAGGAAATAAAAAATAAATAATTAAGTTTAGTACTACGTAAGGTATTCATTTAATCGGGCTTCTGCTTTAATCGGGTATTCGCTCGATTAACTAATCGAGGTTTTAGCTTAATCGGTCAATAATTGGTTAATTTCGGTATTAATCGGTTAACCGATTAATGAAGGTTTTTCATAAATCAAGTAATTTCAGCAAATAAATATGAACAAAATCTTTATTATGTTGAGTCTATTAGTAAAAAAAACAATAACATGGCAAACTTAACAATTCTTGAACTCTTTCTTCTTGAAAATTATAATTAATTAAAAAATTAACAATTCGTTCTTTCAATAGTTTAATGAGATATTCTAAAACAATCTTTCAGAAAAAATAATTTGTTTTAAATGTTACGATTTAAAGGATTATTTTCTTTAGTTCTGATAAAACTTGACTTGGAAAAAGTATTTCACGTATCGTAGATGTTCAAGAAATCAAAAGCAATACATATTATCTAGTTTCTCAGTCCTTTTCCTGGATTTCTCTAAACATACAAAATCGTCCATTATGCCATTAGAGTCCTGCTTTAATTTTTTTTCAAATTCTTAATACTTCTAATTGTTTCGCTTAATTCTGTTAAAACATTTCTTGTATTACTATCGATAGTTTCTACTGTTGTTGTCAGGTCATCATCTGACTCATACTGGCTCAGAGCTCAGCAACGAACATTCTGCAAAAAGGTTTATTTTCGGATTCCTTAGTTTCCGTTTTTCTACTGTATTTTAAAATAATCTTACTAGAAGGAAATATTCCTGAGCGGAAGTATAATAATTGCATTCGTCTCTCATTAAATCTAATCGTTATATTTTTATTTAAATCGTTGGCAATAGTATTATTGGCTTTTATTAAATTGTTAAATAAAAATATAATAATTCCCTCAAGTTCAATTAGAGCAGCAGAGTCTTTACTAAGATCCTTTATAGCCACGTCTAAAGGTTTTAAAGTTTTACTTAAGTTAAGATCACTTTGTTTGTATGAAAACTATATTTCTAAACACATACCTTTTCTATATGAGATGAAACAAATAATGAAACACACAAAAATAAGTTGTATTGCAAAAAAAAGGCGTCAAATTCAAACTTTTCCAAACAATGTTTAAGATTTGATTATTAATGATTACTACTTTCGATTGATATATTTTAGCAAGTATTCCATGATCAAGTGGAAAATAAGGGGCCACTTGACGTGTTTTTTTCACTACAAAATATGAAAAATTTTGTTACGTCAGTTAATCCACTATATTAGCCAAATTAGCCGTGATCGATCAGACTACCGGTTAACGGTAATCTTTTGAAATATGAAAAAAGAAAATTTTTGGTTCTGAAATTGTTTTTAAAACGTACAACATGAAGTTCTATTTTTACCATCATTTCAAAGCCTTGACTTTAATTTTTTTTCCCGGCTACATAAATTGTCATAACTTAAAAATTTCTTATGAATATTATCAAGATTTTGTTAAAAATCATAATATATATATTTATTTTTAGTTTTGGCTATGATATTACTGGAAATATTACGGAAACGGGAATAAAGTCGAAACCAAAATTTTAAAAACCAAAATTTTAGATTAGCAAAATTTTAGAATTTAGTGCCAAATAGCTCTAAAAATATTAAAGATATCTTAATGAAATAAAATAAATGCTTTACAACAATTGTAAAAGCATTAAAACTGAGTAATATTTGGAAAAGTTATGTGGTTATATTTGATACCCTGTAGCTCAAGATGTGTTTCAAAGGGTGATCCACGTTTCAACATTATTAAAGCTTAGATCCTCCTCTATGATTTGTACATACATTATTTTGTAATCGGATTGCAAGTTTCACAGATACAGGGTTATTAACATTTTTTCAATTAGAACCCCAACCGACTTCTCCTATGAGTATATAAAACAAACATGGTAGGTACATGCTCGGTTTAAATTAATGTTTATTTTTGGGCGGAAAGCAAAGGTAGCATTACACGTTACGGTCCTATGTTTATTATAGTAGTTAAGTTTTTGTAGAATAACAATTCTTCGAAAACATATGAAAGCTAAAGACGCTAAATAAAAACGTTTCGAATTATGAAATATGTGTTTTTCCACTTTCGTAAGAGTTTTGTAATATACCTAATAGCTAAAGAGACAGAAATATGTATTTATAATTTACGATCAGAAGATAACATCGTAAATTATAAATGTAGCTTACTCTTTTCAAGAGATATTCCACTTGTCTTTGTAGATTCTTCGATCGAAACACTGTGCACCGGCAAAATTGTAGCTTCTTTTGTAGCATCGCTGACACCGCTCACAGAAGTCGGCTCGAAGGACCATAAGAAAGTTTTCAATCTCAAGTTGCACTTGTTGGTCATAGCAGAGTTTTTGCTCTATAGCTAAACGTCATACTACACATTTCGCCAGCTTCCTTTGTGTAATCCATCCATTTTCGGATCTTACTTACAAGCTGTAACCATTTAAAATGCAATTAATCACTTTCATTGCCGAATGCTACTTTTGTCTGCATATGTAACTAAATATCAAATTTGAATTTGAATGTTTCACCAACTACCTACTTATCGTCCTACACATGTCGCTTACACGTAGAAGTTGAAAATAGAGTTAAATACAAAATAGATACAAAGAGAAAAAATATAAAACTTCTTTCACCACTGACTTTGTCTATTTCTTTTTTTATTTTTTGTTTGTGTTTCATAAATTTGCTTCCTTTTAATTGCAAACAAATGAAGATTCCAGTAAGCTAATTTAGCTGAAATTAAAAAAAACGCAACGAATTCGGTTGTAAGCAAGAGCAAAATAAAAAAGCACTTACGAAACCAATTTCGAATAAACAATTAGAGGATTTTTAATGATAAAACTTTTAAATCCGGTAATGTGGTTTGAATACATACTGGCAAAAACAAACTGTTTAATCACTTTCGACATGGAGATTAAAGTCTTAAAATACATGAACACCATTATATCGAAATATTTTATAAGATCATATGCATACACACACAAATACCTATTCTTCATTATCTTCATACAAATGTAACACAATTGAAAGCTTTTTAACGGTGTGTTAAATACAATATAAAAATATGTTGCCTGCTCACCCTTCAAATTTTATTTATTTAATATATATTTTGTTGGGAAAACAGGAAAAGAAAGAAGGCGTTTTATGTTGTATTATAAGAGTGCGAGCTAGACTTTTGTTATAAGATAAAACACTCGTTCACATACAAGCACAACCACACAGTTCTGTTGCCACTACCCACAGGATGCACGCAGGATGTTCAAAGTTTGTTGTGCCACTTTTGTCTCCTTATGCACACATATATTTTGTACATATTTTTTTAACTTCTGTTTTTTGTGTTGAGAAGCAAATTAAAAATATTTTATATACAAATTTTTTTGGCAGCACGCCAGCCTACATTTTGTAGACGGAGTAAGAAGATGCTTGGGAGACTTCGATTTTCTAAGCTGAAGTGGTACAAAAATTATGAAAGCTTAAAAATCTATACCTTTGTTAGAAAGAGTAAATGTTTGTATTTTTATTTCCGAAATTCAATGCGATTGTGGAACCTCCTTTACAAAGTGAGCGTAAACTCTGAAATCACTCATCCTTTTTTGAATGTATAAAAGAGTCATCCAAGCGACATAGATTATTTTGGCTTATAAGTATATCAAAGTATAAAAAGTGTACACATCTGATTCATATTGCAATGTTATAAGGATTCGAAATAGAAAACCTTGCAATCTTTACATATTTAGCAATCTTTCTTTTTATCTATCTATCTATCTATCTATCTATCTATCTATCTATCTATCTATCTACCTATCTGTTTATCTATCTATCTATCTATCTATCTATCTATCCATATATCTATATATCTATCTATCTATCTACATATCTATCTATCAATCTATCTACCTACCTATTTATCTTTATGTCTATCTATCTATTTATCTATCTTTCTATCTATTTATATATGTATATAAAAATTATTCAGCCCAGCAAAAAAGTCGTCTACCGGAAGCAGGTTTGTAAGGAGGTTCTCTTGCTTACCAACCTAACTATCTATCTAACTATCTATCCATCTATCTATATATCTATCTATCTATCTATCTATCTATCTATCTATCTATCTATCTATCTATCTATCTATCTATCTATCTATCTATCTATCTATCTATCTATCTATCTATCTATCTATCTATCTATCTATCTATCTATCTATATATCTATCTATCTATCTATCTATCTATCTATCTATCTATCTATCTATCTATCTATCTATCTATCTATCTATCTATCTATCTATCTAGCTATCTATCTATCCATCTATCTATCTATCTGTCTATCTATCTATCCATATATCTATATATCTATCTATATATCTATCTATCTATCTACCTATATATCTATCTATCTATATATGTATCTATCTATCTATTTAACTATCTAACTATCTATCTACACTCTAAAACATTACTTCAAATTTACGATCATATATTGTCTAAATTTGTGTTGAAAATTTCTCCTTGTCTAAAATTACATCGATTTTGTAGTTATTTTATTAAAGAAAAAATCTTTCAAATTAAAAATATTTAGTCCAAGTGGAAAAATGCAACATAAAGTATAATATGGCTATGGCTCAGGAGGTTGCGGCTCAAACCTGCACGCAGCCAATCGCTTTTTTTTGTAAAAACATTTTGTGTAATTTTAGGTCGAAAATAATCTTTAAAGTGTTGCCGACTATTATCGACCTAATTTTCAACAAAAGTGCTTTAGAGTGTATTTATCTATCTATCTATCTATATATCTATCTTTCTATCTATCTATTTATCTATATATCTATCTATCTATCTACATATCTATCTATCAATCTATCTATCTACCTACCTATTTATCTTTATGTCTATCTATCTATTTATCTATCTTTCTATCTATTTATATATATATATAAAAATTATTCAGCCCAGCAAAAAAGCCGTCTACCGGAAGCAGGTTTGTAAGGAGGTTCTCTTGCTTACCAACCTGCTTTGGGGTTACATGATTTTTGTATGGGATGTCCCACTTCATAGGTCTCGAGCAAAGAGCTTCTTTCTGCGCATCCTAGATGCATTAACCTCATTTCCTTTTTATATGTATGTAATTTAAAAGAGTTTGGTCTATATATCACAATTTAACCCACACTTGGATTAATTTTTTATTGGCCAATATTTTTTGTTGTTTTTATATTTATTTATGTACTAAATGGTACAAATACAATAACAAACCATATTACACTACAATTTGCATTTATTAAATACTTTTTGTTTGTGTATTGAATCACGAATCTATCCCATGACCTCCGTATGGTAGGCTAAAGCGCTAACCACTAACCTACCGATGCACAAACTTATTTTCATACGGAAATAAATGGAAGAATAAAATAGTCAAATTACGAAGTAAAAATCACACTCGCACCCATATTTGTCATCACGAAAGCGAGACAGGCTGCACCATAAAATATGTGAGGCGAACAAAATACTTTGGGCTTAAATAGCCGACCAACTTCGTAGTGTGTGCGATAAATTTTTTTACCTCGCTTACGTTATAGCATCCTCGTAAGCTAGAGGGGATGCACTGTGTGCTTTTGCGTATCTCCGAATCCCTTCGAGTTAAGCTTACTGCTTATTTGTACCAAATTTATTTTGGCTGGGAGGAAGCCAAACAACAACACCAATAGTCTGCAAATTTCGTAGCAATCTTACTGACGATCAGGAAATTCAAATAGGCTAACTTTTTTACAATTTGGGAATACCCCCACACAAAACTATTTATAGTTTTCCTATATCTGCACAACTATAATATTGAGAGTCTCTTAATGTTATGTGGGTTGCTCTTGGAATAAAGTACAATGTCGAACAAAATGTCGGTGATATAGGAGGGGAAAACGGGTAGCACCCATAATAATAAATTTTGACATGTTCCTACATTTAAAATAGATAGACTCTTTAAATTTAATGTAGATAAGTCTTAAGCTTAGTCTAGACGGTATGTTGAATCAGCAATGTATGCTAACACTCATATGCTTTAAAATAACAACAAATGCGTCTGTCCAGCATATTCAATATGCTAAGCGTCTACACGGTATGCTGAAAGTACCAAATTTTTTGAAGTCAACATATAACAGCAATGATATGTCAGCATATCAGTTAGCATACAATTTTTGCGTCTACATGATATGTTGAATTCCGTATGATGATATATATGCAGAGTCGTGTAAACATTTGTTTATAAACTTCAAATAAATTTTACAATACTCTTTCTTATTACTTATTTCTATCAATTATCGCTTTTATTGCAAAACTATTATTTTTAGTGCCAAATAAATATTTAAAAAGAAAATATAACATCATCGATGTATATAACACTAGCGTTGTTCTGAAAAACGCCAAAAATTAGAAAATACGCGAAAAATTGCTCAAATGTGTTGAAGAAATGGCTTAAGTCAAGAATACCAACGTTGTTGAAAAAATAAAAATAATCATGAGGTAATAGCCCTTTGCCGACAAAAAATTTTTGTGAATTTTTTTCGGCGCTCTCTTTTGGTTTCGGAGTTACGGGGCTCAAAACTTTTATTTTCAATTGGCCATAACTCCTACAATTCTTCATGGATAATCGATATGTATATCATTTTAAAGTGCTCTAAAATACTTTTCTACTGGTATATACATTTTTTAAATACATTAATCCATTGTGAGCCAAATGCAATGAACCCGACTTTTTACGTAAAAACACCGTTATCTCAAAAACTTACCCATATAACGGTACTTAACCATGCATATAAATTTATAGAGAACTTTCTTGAAATCTATCACTAATGAAATACGGGATATATGCAACTTCAAAAATGGGTTTTAAAAATATATATTTTTTCGAGGCAATCTCCATGTGTGCATTGGTAGGTATATGAAAAATGCTGTTTAGTTTAGGAGATGCTAAAATTTATAACAGGTTTTTTGCTAGGCAAAACATTTTTCCTCAGCGAAGCCACTATTCGACATACATACAGGAGAAAATTCCTAAGTCCGGCCAAAGGCCGGTTAGTCAATCATTCTTTACTCAGTGAAACCGCCATTCGGCATACATAATGAAAATAAGAATATCAAATGAAAACTTGGAAGGTTCTCTACAAAATTATATACATGCTTAAGTATCGATATATTGGTAATTTTTTCAGATAACGTTGTGTTTACGTAAAAAGTCGGGTTAACAATTTTTAAACCAGTATTTGGTTCAGAATGGGTTCACGAATATCAAATTGGGTTGACGGATATAAACCAGTAGGAAGGTATTTTATAGCGCTTTAAAATGATGTACATATCGTTTATATCCGTATTGTAGGAGTTATGGCCAGTCCAAAATAAAATTTTTGAAGCCCGTAACTCCGGAACCAAAAGAGAGCGCCGAAAAAAATTCACAAATATTGTTTGTCTAAAAAGTGCTATTACTTTATAACTTTTTTTATTTTAATTTTCAACAGCGTTGGTATGCTTGACTTGTTTCGAAGAAATTACTAAACTGCAAAATCAAATAAGTTGCGAAAATAGCGAAAATACGCAAGAAATTGATAACATCCCGGAAATTGCAATGTCCCGTGCCGAATCAGGCAACATAGTTAACATATAATATGAGAGTTGAGCTGAAATATAAATTCTATATGCTATCAAATTTGTTATATGCTGAAAAGCTTGCGTACGCTTTTCAACAAACAACATATCTGTCAGCATACGTAGTAAATTTGTTAAAACGTAAAAATATGGTGTCTATACGATATGCTAAAATCGTGAACATACGTTTGTTGACAACGTTAAAAAATGGCCGCCATATGTGTTTAAACATACGTATGTTGAAAAAATTTTGTGTCTACACGATATGTTGGCACTGGTAACAAATTTTTTACCATAAATATGCTGATTCAACATATCGTTTAGACTAAGCTTTAGAACAAATTGCATATTCTAAAAAATATCCACAACTCTTGTTGGAGGTTTATCTTATGTTGTGTTCACACGGGCTAGTATATTCGTGCGTCGTTCTCCCATTCATACTTCACAGCCCACTCATGATAAAAACAACGTATTTTGCCATACACAATTTTAAGAGAGAAGCACCTTGCAAAGCCCATCGCCCACCGACCATACAATCCAAGTCGATTTTTTCGCTTAAAACTTTTCCTATCCAAGCAAGACTCTTTTAATTTGGTACATACACTTTTTAGAATCAACAAAAAATGCATGATATTTTTAAATTTATCAAACAAAATACATACAAAGAAAATAATTTGCATTACATAATTGAAGTTATTTCCATACATCTATTACAATCAATTTTATTTTTAAAGCAATTGTTTATTTGCTTTGTTAATTTGTGAGTAGCTCTGAAAGAGTTGATTGAATTATAAAACTGCATTAGCATAGTTTGTAGGTAATTGTATCATGCATCGTTGATCGAAATATTAAAAAATTTATAACTGATAGGAAAATACTAAAGTCACTATTTTTAGCGCATTAAACTGCTTAGGAATGTAGTTTTATTCCAAAAAGGAATTTCACTGTCGGCCTGTGTAATTAAATTACTTTGAAACTTATTTCAAGGAAAAGATCACATGAATATGTATAGCTATTATAAAGAATTTTCGCAAAAAGTAAAAAAGAAAATTTGCACATACATTTTATCAAAACTGGCTAGCCGGTTTATTTGTACAAAACCGTATTCGAAACCGGGTTTCTGACGAATAATTCGGAAGCGATCTATAAGCTCTTCTTTAAACATCCTGAGGTATTGCCATAGTTCGAAGTCCCTGTTTTCTGGTTTTAAAATATGTGCTTGTGCTTGTTTTATTGTCTTAAATCGTATTTTTTGCTTCAGAGGAATGCTATAAGCTACAGGAAGTATGCATTCCATTAATTTTATTCGAGCATGTAAACATATGTCTGCTGAAGCAGTATTTGTAAAGTTTAAGCTTAAATTGTAAAAAATTGTATTACAAACCTGCACAGCAATATTAGTGACCTTTTTCAGAAAATGTGTAAGTTTGTTCAGCGGTCGTTGGAAGTCGGTGGATTTCTTTGGTTCTGCTAAGAAGACGGAGGTAGTCGGAGCTAACTTCTTTTTTCCAAGGAAAACTGCAAACGCAGAATTTTGTATACCAATTTTAATTTGCTCATATCTACTAAACTACATATGCAATCTAAATAATTTTTTAATTAAAAAGAGTTTGATATATTTCAATGAAAACGACATAAAAATGTTACACGCATAAATATTTGAGTAACTTCACTAGATATTTTTCTAGCACAACATTTGGCTTTTTACAAAAACGAATTATTGAGTTTTCTTAGTGAAATAGTTCTCTATAGAACTGCATCATTAGATTTTGGAAAAGTAATAACACTGTGCCGTGCCACCAGAATACCACTGTGCGTCGTGTGAATAGTGTGATTCGTAATCGTAGTTGAGAGAGCGAAGAAAGTGCTTCACTTCGTCGTGTGAACATGGAATTAGGTGCATACCATCTAGAAACCTACTTTAAAATGTTCATATATTATACGTTTTTAATACAATTTTATGAATTTTTTATTAAAAATAGTTTGTTACCTTGTTTTAAGTTTTAAGATTACGGCCGGGTATCTACATATATATGTATGTATATGTTTATGAAAAGGAAATAAAAGTATATAAATGGATTCCACACCCCCCAACAATGATACCAACCTATACGCTTGAATTTTTTTTAGTAAATTGCATCTTTACTATTTTTACGTCTGGTATGAAAAGAGAAAGAAAGTACTTAATTGACACTTCAAAACTTTTTCTAATCATAATCTGCAATTCGTTATTGTACACTTGGAAACATGTCTGTAAGTAACTACCACTCATTACTTTGGAATACTTTAGAAAACTACTAAATATATAAAAAATAAAATACAAAAAACTTTTATTTTGTTCTTGCTTAATGAAAGATGCTAAAATGTTGCCCACATTATTGAGCCTCTATGACGCCGATATTAAAATTGATGATTAAAAATTAAAATAGTTTTTGGCATTTAAAATGTCAAATAGGTACATAGATACATAGAAATAAAAGGTAAATTTCTTTACAAGCCAAGATAGAAGAAGCTTTAGCATGTAAAAACATCTTTTAAATTTTTGTATGAAAGAAAACAAAAGTATGAAAAACAAAACATTTAAAGCATTTAATACAAATTTTTTGTAACAAGTTTCAGTGATGCGCTGCTGATCGACCGAATGTGTCAGTTTTGAAACTTCATGATTAATGATGCAAACATGTGGGCCTGAACAAAAACAGACAAGTAGACCTCCATACATAAATACATATGTATAGACGAATACGAAACTGTTTATTAAAGTAAGGGTTCTATAGTTTTGTTTAGTATATTTCTTAAAGCAAAACAATACGAAAAAATAGAAGGAGGGCAATTCCACAGACAAGCAGAAGACAAAGTAGAAAAAATGCCGTCAATACATAAGGTCAAAAAGAAAAGAACAAAAAAAAATTATGGGAAAGGAAACGTTTGTCGTTTTCATCAAGGTGAATTAACTAGACAGAATCGATAAGAGTAAAAATCCAAATAAACGACAGTGTAATGATGTGTTTAGCGTTTAGTCCAGTAGTAAAAACATTCTTCATCAGTGTAAATAAACATTTGTGGCAGCAGTACTTACACTCACACATGAATATATTTACATTCCGGCAGGACAATGGGCATAAAATATTAGTCTTACATAAGATAATTATAGAGAAATAAAAACAAAATTACAAATTAATCCTGAATTTAACACGTTTTCCATTGCTTATGATAACAGGGATGATTGCAGCAAATTTTATATTTTGTTTAACTTTAAGCATTCTATCATCTGTAATTTTTCTTGTGAATACACACTTACAATGCGATTTTAGTTAAAACTCAGTAGATTTAAAAATTTACTTCCGTTTCCGTTCAATTTTCTACTTCAAGGTTTTAAGTATTTTTTTTTATAATTTCGGCATTAAGTCGAAAGTATATTTTTTCTAGTACCAGTGAATAGTATTAAATGTTTTATTTTATGCAAATATTCTCATCAAATACACATTTCGTTATTTGTGTTTCATTCAATCTGCAGCTTATTGCCTTCGCATTGTATTGCAGGAACTTTTACGAATAAAGAATACATCTAGTATAGATAGGATCGACTGTATTGTAAAGATAGAGAACTTAAAATTTCTTGAAATCAATCCTTCATCAAATAGCATACCGCGCCCTCCTGCTGATACCACATCTATGTATGCATCATTAACCCCTTCCAATAGTAATCATGCCACTGCACTATGTGTCCAAATGCTGAAATTGTTGCAAAAATTATTTCTAAGTTTGCCAGCATTATAAAACTTAGCATTATAAAAGTTAGCTAAAATAAGCATATAAAAAAAGTTGGCAATAAAATATTTGCCAATAAATTTGCAAATAAGAGTTTCTCTTACGTTAGCCACAATATTTCTGTTTTCCTGGATGTTCAACCCAAAATTTTCTTTTCCTCTTATTGAAAAATTCGTTTTTATAAATGCGAGTTGTGGACTTAATGCTTGCACATCGTGCTCGTGCTATTGACTCAGTGTCTTCACTATTTAATTTTAAAATTAGAGCTTTAACTTCATCAAAATGGTCTGTGTAATACATTACTGGCTGTAGCCAAGTAATGAGTAGAGCATGGAAAAGGTATCAGAGACAATTTTGGATTCATGTTTATAAACAATTGCTTTCGACGGGGTGCCTAAAAATCTAAAATTAGTACATATCTCTAAATTTATGAATTTTTTTAACTTTTAAAAATACGGCTTTGGTGTACATGATATGAAATTATTTACATACTCAAATTCTAATCGTATGAATTCCACAACACGGTGTAGTCCATGGGCAAAACATGTCAAATGTAACATTTTTGGATATATTATTTTGAGTGAAGAAATTCCACTTAGCATGTAAGCAGCTGCGTCTGTTACAATAAGTACACTTTTTCATGTTGTATGCCTTTAAAAAGTAAAATAAATGTAAAAGTTTTATTAAACTAAAGCTCAACTATTTTTTTTTACCATTTGGCCACAAAATTTGTAACGAATCATTGCAAAAAACAGCTATTGAAGCGCCATTTAAGATTTCTTCTCAAAAGATTAATCCAAGATACCAAAAATAAAGTTGACTACATTCGTTCATCAACAGAAATCCATATATGTTTACCCTCTGCTATTTGACGCATTTTATCCAACGATTTTTTATGCATTTCAGGAACATACTTATTTCGAAGTAAGGTTTCACTTGGGACTGATAGGTTTCCTTTTTTTATTGGTATACAGTACTTTTCGCTTATAGGCACAACCTTTAGTTGCACGCAAATCGAGAACTATATCACTAATGTGACTATAAGCCAAAAAAATTTAATATTCATATTTATTAAATTTTATTTATTACATTTTAAAATTTAAGGCAGTGTATTAACTCATAGTTATTTAAAACAATATCTTTACAATAAAATAAGTAAATAAAGAAGTAATAACTATGCACGTACATACAAACAGTTTAACTTTTTGTTTATAAAAATCTGTTATTTTCGTTTGGTTAATACTAAGAGAGTAACTTAGGGGCTTATCCTCTATTTTTTCAAATAAAAAACTTAAGCTTAGTTCATTAAGTGGACAAAAATGTCTTAAAAATATACTGATTTCAAAACATTAACTGTTGTGGGAGATTCTTTTTCTATTTCAAAAGTTTCATCTGTATTCGAGACATCATCTTCGATGGTATCATTTTCATCGTTAATATTTAGCTAGTATAATTTCATCATCGGTTAATGCTCCAAAACAAATCAGATGACCATCACAAAGCAAATACTGCGATGAACATTTTTCAACTTTGGTCAAGACATCTTCATTGCTTTCGTCGGAATCAATGAATTCATTAAAACCACATGTAGAAGTTTATTTTATAAAGTTATATATAAATCTCATTATATATATATATATATATATATATATATATATATATATATATATATATATAAATATATATATACATATATTATATATATATATATATATATATATATATATATATATATATATATATATATATATATATATATATATATATATATATATATATATATATATAAATATATATATACATATATATATATATATATATATATTATATATATATATATATATATATATATATATATATATATATATATATATATATATATATATATATATATATATATATATATATATATATATACATATATATATATATATATATATATATATATATATATATATATATATATATATATATATATATATATATATATATAGATATTATATATATATATATATATATATATATATATATATATATATATATATATATATATATATATATATATATATATATATACATATATATATATATATATATATATATATATATATATATATATATATATATATATATATATATATAATTCTAGCTACAATCATGGTATATTTGAAAATTCAATAACAGTATGCTTCTATAACGATAAAATATAATTCTTGTCGATACTATTTTAAGGCAGTTTGTTTGCAATCAAGCTATGATTACAAAAGAGACATGGCTCTTTGCTTCCAAAAAAGTTTTTGTTATATCCTTTTCTTGAATAATTTTTTTCATTAGTTTTTTGTTTTACTTGAGAGCTGTTGGTTTGTTTTTTTTTGTGTCACTTGAAAAAATAAAAAATAATAAAAAATAGAATAAAAATAACAAAAACGAATAAAAGCTAGCAAATAATATTCGGCCATATTCTGAAAACCATTTCCTTTTTAAATTGCAACATTTCAAAAACGAAAAACAGTCGGCCATGTTCTGTAAACCGAATCCGTGAAAATCTCTCGTTTTCCAAAAATAAATAATGCCGCCATTGATGTACTTCAAACCATATATAGTAAATTAATCTCAAATATGTTATTTGAAGCTCTAAAGAATAGAAAACTACAAAAAAGTCTGAAAAAATGTCTCTATTATTGGATTTAATTTTTCTAAATCGAGCGTTTGCAAATTACATCGGTTTACAGAACAGGGAGAAGTGTTCTTTCAATCGGACAATTTAGTGCATTCGTAGCTTAGTTTGGATAAATTATCTGAAATATCTGAGACATAAAAATTAACTGAAAAACTGCAACAAGTGAGCGTTTTGGTTGAATTCTTTTCTGACAGTTTCCGATTTCGAAACGAAATGATTCACAGATCATGTGTCAATAAATATGTATGCATGTATCTATGTGAAAATAGATAATCCTTTTTATTTCACCCTTAACACATTTTATTTAATATCTAATTTCAAAAAAATAAACATATATTTTTAGTTGCTGTCAGTTTTCAACCAAAATATGATTAAGAAAACATCCTTTATATGGTTATTTTGAACCATGCTATTTTCATATACAAATATAATACGATTAATTTAAATTATGGTATATCTACATTCAATTAAACATTAGGTTGTATGAATCATATTAGTGTTATATAATACAATAATATTATATTTAGAACAGATTTATTTTCATAATAGTATGATTGGACTCCAACCATATAATTCAATTATAGTATGTTGCTCTTAGGTTATGGTTGCCTCAACCATGTTTTTTCTTTGCGTGTAGACATGGTTGAAACATTTATTTTATATTTAGTACTTAGCTCTTTTCGTGTTAAATTACCTTGAAAACTGATTTTGTTTTACAGATAAACTTATCGTTTTACTCGTTAAAAAAAATGTTAACACAAGTTTAAGAGAATTCTTCGTAAGAAATCGTAGAAAAACTTTAAATATTAAAACCAAAACAGTTAAGAGGTATCTAACCGGTGAAGGCTTATCCACCACGTGCATTCATATGTTAGTTTTATTCCGCACTGTCAAGCACCATCTCCCAAAATTTTGGAACAATTTTTTATGGAACTTGACAATTGGATAGAAAAGAAAAATTGTTTGTTTAAACATCTAACAACAAATATATGAAATAAAAAATGCTTTTTTCCAACTTTTTATTTTTACTACCTTTTTGCTTATGTTTTTCTGCTAAAAGAAATTTGTTTTCAGCTATTTTTGTCTTCTCTGGAAGTAATTGCATTAATGACTTGTAAATTGACAAATGTGATATAAAAAATAATTTTTTTGATGGCATGAAAAAGAAGAATTTAGACAATTTTTTTTTATAATGCAAAATATCTCTGAAACAAAAGGTGCTTGAAAAATAATAAAGCTATTTTCGTAATACATAAGTATCAGTTATTTTAAGTTAAAAAATTTAAACTAAACAAATTTTTTAAGGACTAAACCAAAAATACACGATTTTTAACATCCTTGTAATAGCAGTAAGATATGCTGCTATACTCATCAATGTGTCTCTACTCAAAGGAAAGAGGCTTCTATGTAGAGGAGGAGGACTGTTCGAATGATACAAAAAGTGGTGTAAATTATTCAAATGTTTAATGTTACTATATCTTTAAAAGTAGAGCTGCTAGAGAAAGACTAATGAAGCCATCCTTATCAGCATATGAAAATACATAAGGATCGACTATTTGTATTTAAGCAACAAAACCACTGTTCTGCTGCGTTATCTCTTGTGCTAACAATTATGTTAAAATATCTGGGATACAACTAGGGTTGCCAGGTGAGCTGGACTTGGCTGGATTGTCCAGCTTTTTTGATGTTTGTCCAGTTTCAAGCTGAAATTAAATTTGTCCAGCTAAATACGAATTTTCGAAAAAATGTCCATATTATTTATTATTTTAAATTTATAATTACACTTATTAGTTGGTACAAAACAATAACTCTTGTAAATGTCGTCATTTTCATTTTCTCTTTGAACTGAAAACATTTACTTCCAGGCCCACTATGTCGGGACGATTTTTTCTTTAGTTTAATTCAATTCTAAAATTTTCTTTTTGTTTTAAATGTAATTGTGCGAAAGATATGTGAATATAGTGGACCTGGTAGTTAAGTTTAATTAAATTGTATTTTTTATTGTAAGTTCCGCCAATTTAAAAAAACGAATTAGATATATACATATTCGGAATTATATCGGTATTGGGCTATATTTTTATTGCCGATACAACGGTACTTTTGTAAGTTTAATTATGAATAAACGTTAACAGTAGTGAGTTTTTGAAACTGATTAACTAATTTCAGGGCTTATTTTTCGGCTTCACAACAACTGAGAGGTGTTTGTTACAACAACAAGTTGCAGTACGAGCTTGTCTACCTCGTATAAAATGCAAAGTAGAACTTACAACGGAAAAATGGATGGTTGAAGTTTATCGTTACTTCAAAGAGGCTCCAAAGTCAATTAAGAAAGCAACTTCGAAAATTTTTGGAAAACATGATAAATCTATGAACAAGAAGTCCCAATAATTAGTAACTATATGGTATTGATTCTTAATGAAAGATTTAACGGTTTGGAATGAAACATATTTGTTCAATTCACAAGCTCGTATTAACGTGGTATTATACACGTCTAATTATACAGTCTAATTATTCAGTATTGTATTTTAGTTGTTGGTAATTTTTATACAAAAGTGCGTTATAATTATACGATTGAATTTTATATGTTCTTCAAATAGTTGTATTGAGGACAGTTCGTGGAATATTCTATTTGTTAGAATAATTTGTAAAAATCGTTTATATATGTGATAAGTAGCACCAGAAAATACTTTCTTCTTAATGATAAATACTATATGTATACTTTCTTCTTAATTTTAATCAAAATTGCTTATCGCGAAAAAAAGTTATTATATTTCGCGTCAAACTGAAATTCCCAACCTGTGGTTTCATTTCATGGTATCAAATAAACGTGAATTATTACCTGGTGGCCTCGAGAGATCAGGGACTACGAATTGTTTACCATATTTTAACTGCCAACTGCGTTAATGTATCAGCTTCTGCACGGCGAATTTATATTTGGGATGTCAAAAAGCTAATATATTAACACAGTTGATAGTTCAAATATGGAAACATATGCTCAGTCACCTGATCTCTCAAGGCCACCTGCTATTAATTCGCCTTGCCTTGGTATTAATTAAATCGACATTTAAAATACGACAAAATAACGATACAACAAATTTGTCTGTTCACAAGCACATAAACAAACATCGTCTTTTTTAAACGATAAGACATAAGACTGAGCTTGTGCATTGAAAAATTGCTTATCCACAATGTTTGACCCTCAGTCTACCACTTCTATATCAAAAAATCGTCTTATATTATTCCGCAACTATTGCAAACACGGTTACCTTTACACCGCGCACAAGTTCTGATAAGTCTACGAGAATTTTGGAAGCGTTTGTGAAATTTTTATAGAATCCAAGGAAGATGAGACCCTGTTCATTCTAAGCCTTAATTCAGTAAAGAAGAACGCAGATCCGCTTGTTTTCTGTCGAATTGAAGGCATATACCCAAATTTGAAAACCAACGTGCAGCAGTGCTTTTGTTTTCAAATGAGTTTTGTCTCATTTGAGAGATTATTTTCTACTACAGGTCTTAATAAAACAGATTTATGAAATCGTCTTCCTTAACATAATTTGAGAATATGTACTTTGTTTTTTAAAATAAAAATCGGTCTTTTTTTGAGTATTGGTATCTGTTCGGCCGAAAGACTTATCGATGCGTCCCTAATAACAGTGCATAAAAAGATTTTTTAGCATGTTCAAAAAATATTTATTTGTAATGGGATAAGCTAATATATGACTGCATTTCGTTCATGCTAATGCCAATTCATCAGTAGACCTTTAACCATCATGTTTGAATAGTTTTCAAAATTTGTTTATACAAAACAAAAATTTAAAAATCTAGTAATTTTCGAATGTTCAGCTTTTTGTTGGTTTGTCCAGTTTTTTAACCCAGATGTCCAAGATGTCCACCTTTTTGACAATCTGGATCTGGCATCCCTAGGTACAACAGATATTTCTAAACAAAAAGCATATACATAAATTTCTTAAACACTGCAAAACACTATGTTACTCTTATTCTTTGTAAAGCTTAGTACTCTGTTCAAATTTGCGAAAAATTTTAATTTTTTCATAAGAAAAATATGACAAGTATTCAATCATAACTAGCCCTTGAAAGTATGGTGCTATTGTGTACGTTTAAAAAAACCCCAATGTGCCTACTTGACCACGATTTCGTTAATGATATCAATTTTGAATATATCTCGAACTTTTATCGTGTAAAACTATCGAGAATGACACTCAAAAATGAATCGAAAAAAGTTTACCTGTCGCTCAGTTTTGTTTCAAAAAACATTCGATTTCGAAGGTTCGTTAGTAATATTAAAAGTGAGCCAATATCGAACAATTTCGATATCGCAAAAAGGCTGGAGCAAAAGGAATTTTTTAAGATTATTATCTTTATTTTTAAATTTATTTATTTTATTTTATCTTTTTAATTCTTTAACTTACGCTCCAGTAAATCAGACTTGAACACCGTACCTCCAGGCTAACAGACTAGCACACATCCACTAGGCTATCGTGGCAAATTTTTTTTTGTTCAATAATTGCACATATGTACGTATGAGTTATTTTAATTCTTTAACTAACGATGCAGTCAGACAGATTCGAACACGGTACCTCTTGCTTAACAGACTAGCGCACATTCACTAGGCTATCGTCCACAATAAAAAATATCGATATAATTTCGCTTTAGCGAACATTAGATTTTTTTTAGATTCGCGAAGAAATATCGAAGAGTTTTGTTTTGAAATTTCTTCGCTTCAGCAAACATTCGTTTATATCGAATCTCAGGTCAAGTGGGTGTTTGTTGTCAATTCCACACGAAAAAAGTGGTGCTCATATTATTTCGCATGAAGACTCAAAATGTTGTAGATACATTTCATATCTATTTCCACAAAATAAATAGAGTACCTACTACTTCTGCAGCATTTTTCGTAAGCAATTCGTGTCAATGATGAACAGAGTACCATGCTGTGCGCGTGGAATAACATCATACAATATCAGTTACACTCATTCTATGATTTATACTTATAGTAACAGATATGTATCTGTTATATCTGTTTTAGCAATGTTTTCTGGTATGTTTAGGTGTATTTTGTACCTAGAAATGCTAGTTTTTTCTTCGTAAATGCTGCAAAGCTTTAATACTTGAAAGCCATGTTTTGGATGTCATGATGTTTGTCACTGTAAAAACCTTAAACATAGCAAACACTCTCCTACCTAAACACAGTCACTTGGCCCCACCCACGCTTACATTGTGGCAGAGCATAGAAACTTTAAAATACATACCAAGTATATGAACCGCCTTAAGTCACAAGATTTTTTCATTTTATTTTCGACATAAATCATTTAAATCACTTAAACATGCATATGCCTCGCGTTAAGACATTAAATAAATCGCTTTGTTGTTGCCAATGTAACTTTGGCAAAAATCTTTATACTACAAACAGTATTTATTTGAATACAAACACACTCACATATGTTGGGTGTAAGTACTTATAAGAAAACTAACAGCCAAAACAACGAAAAGAAAAATATCACAAAACTTGTAAATTCAACACTATGCCCTTGTATGGATTCGTGTTGGCCTGATTTGTACAACAAAACATATCATGTTCATATGTTTGTATATTTGTCATATGCTTATTTGCCACATTCTACATGCCACATCATACCATATCGAATTTAAATGTAACCCAGTTTAACTAAACGAGTTGGGGGTTTTCCTACTACCGCCCTTTTCACAATGTACGATTAAGAGTTAACATGGACTCTAACGGCAAGTTTTGTATGTGGAACTTGCCGTAATATTCGTCGTTAGCTTTTAATCACACATTGTGAAAATGGCCCTAAGTGAACAAAAAAACATTGTAGTAGAAAAATATGAAAAGTAAAACCTGCACTGGGTGTTTTAAAAGATTTGAAAACATAAAACTACGATAAATTTTGACTTTATTGTGTTGAACTTTTCACGGATTCCTTTATTTTTTCTATTACAGTTCTTTTTATATTGTGTTAAAAACGACCATACTTCAGATGATTTGTGTGCTTTAAAACAGGTGGTAGAAGCAATCTGTCACTAAAAGATTTTATATCATGCTTGTATTTAAAAGTCATGTACTTAGTGTACATGTGTGAACAAAACACATGCACGTGAAGAAGAGTTTATACATAAATATGTACATACAAACATACATATGTAGCTGCAGCATACGAGTACATTTTTGTTTTATTTGAAGTCATAAATACCTTTTTTAGATCCCAATACTTTTAATATTACAGTACTTTTCGCATATAGTTACAACCTTTAGTTGCACGCAAATTGTGGACTATATCGCTAATGTGACTATAAGCCTAATTTTAATATACGCCATTTGGAGGCATATAACCAAATTCGCATACAAAAGTTAATAACAAGGTATTCATCCCTGGTACAAAAGACTAAAAAAAATATTTTCTTCTAGTGGAGAGTTGATGGCAGGAATACTAAACGATTCAATGCTTTAGCGTAGTATGCAGTTCTCACTGAAATTCAGGTTTGGAGTTTTGCATTTATTTCTACACGGAAAAATAATCGTGTAGAATTCTATACAGAATTTTGTTTGCATACACACAAATTTATATATTTTTTTTATTTACAACACACAAAAACACTAAAAATTAATGACAATGAACGAAAAGTTAGAAATGTCAAAAATTCCGCGACTAAACAATTGTCTGAACATTAATTTTTGTTTTAGTTGACAGAAAAAATTCTCCACTTATTGTTATAACATGCCTGTAATAGACAATAAATGCCAAAATTCCGTGTACATTCCTTTTGGAACTGCGTACTAGTAAACGGAAATTTCTTTAAGAAATTTACCAACCTTAATATCAGTTAGTTTTTTTTTACACATACTTCTTATGGCAGCTTGAATTTCAGGCGGAGCTGCATACTACGCTTTTCATAGTAATTTTTTAAATGGTTTGTGGCTTCAATAACTAAACAATTTAGTAAATTTTTCGATTGTTACTATAACGCAATTTCTACACTCACAATATTATGACAGTAACGGAATGTATTTTGTTCAAAAGGTATTCCGTGCAATCATTTTTAAAAGAATAAACATTTAAAATTCTGAGCAATCTTATTTTTAACTGATTCTAACATTCAATAAAAAAAACTAAGTACACATTAATAAGGATTTTCGGTTGCTTTTAATAATGTCCGTTGTTTATGTCATAAGTAGTATTTTGAGTCTGTACATTATGGAAGTTGTGATAAGCTCTTGTGACAGTTAAATTAGTCAGAGTAAAGTAAGATTCATTCATTCTTTTTAAAATCGTTTCTTTGCTTGTTTTTTTCTGCAAGATAAAATAAACAAAATAAAAGAAAAAACAATATTTTTACGGCTTTAGTTTAGTTAATCTTTTAACATATTAAAATAAATGAACTTTTCGAAAAATTTAAATGAAAAATAAGTAGACCGGTTTTCAATTGAGTTCTAATTTATTTTATATTGCAATTTCAGTTAATTTTACGTACAGAATAAATTGAGTGTATATATGAATTAGTGATGTTACGAATAGTCGTATTCGTATTCGACTCGCCGAATATTCGCCTCTTTCATGACATTCATATTCGTATTCGCCAAATTCAAGCGAATATTTTACGAATATTTTGCGCATACCTTCCAAAAAATTATATATAAAAAATACAGAAAATTAAACAAAAAATATGAATTTTTAATAATTTGTACTTAAAACAAACCTTTGTCAATAATCAAAGCTCAGTACATAGAGGAATGTGTAACTTAAAAAATAAACGTTTTGAAGTCTTTTCTCCTTCAAGCCTATTGCGATTCGGTGTGTAAATAAGCCCCGCACAAGTAAACATTCGCTCGCTCGGAGCACTCGGCTATTTTCTTACTAGATATTGCCTGGCTATAGGTAAAATAAGCTCGTATTTTTTCCTTATTTACTTTCCACCTAGTCAGTGGGTCGACCTCATTTGCCACCCGTTTTTCTGCTAATTATCGGCATACGAGGGCGGATTAATAAGTCCGTGACTTTTCGAACTTCCCTCGTAGTTATATGAAATGCAACACTGTTGCCCTCAAGTACCACCTGTTAATAGACTACTGTAAAATTTTGAGCAAGTGTCGTCATTTACTTTGCGTTTAACAGCTGTTCAAAACATACAACCTCGTGTAATTTTCTAAGAATGGAAAAGGTGACTTTCAAGTGCTCATTAAACATTATTTTTTGCGAAAAGAAAACCGTCAATAAAACCAAGGAAAAGCTCGATAAATACTATGGGTACTCTGCACCATCGATTTCAATGGTAAAAAAGTGGTTTACTGACTTTCGTTGTGGTCGCAGAAGTACAAATGACGCTGAACTTTTTGGACGGCCAATTGAGGTCAGTACACTCGAAAATGTCGAAAAAATCCACGATATGGTGTTGGCCGATCGAAGAGTAAAAGTGCATCAGATTGTTGATGCCATAGGCATTTCATATGGCAGTGTGGTTTCGATTTTAAGTGATCAGCTGGGTTTAAGATAGTTGTCTGCAAGATGGGTGCCGCATTTGCTCTCAATTGACCAAAAACGTAAACGTAAAACGTGTGCCGTCTCAATGGCAAAACTCTATGAATTGGGCTATGAATTGGCACCTCGTCCGCCATATTCTCCGGATTTAGTGACTACTTCCTATTTCCAGACCTAAAGAAATGGCTCGGTGGAAAGAGATTTAGCTCCAACGATGAAATTATTGACCAAACAAATGCCTATTTTAAGGACCTCGAAAAATCCTATTTTTGGAAGGGGCACAAAAACGTTGGACTAAGTGTATTGAATTAAAAGGAGATTATGTTGAAAAATAAATTTTTGTTTTGCAAACAACCATTTGAAAGGACCATACATAAACAAGAATATAATCACAAATTACCATGATTGAATATCTGGTTGAAAATAAATCTGTTTTACATATAATAACCATATATATGGTTAAAAACAACTTTATATATGTTTCAAAACAACCATATATGTATATGGTCCAAAATTACAATATTTGCTTTAAAACAGCCATATATATGGTTTGGAAGCAGAAAGCCATGTCTCTTTTGTAACCATAGCTTGATTGCAAACCAACTGTATGGACAATACCAAAATAGTATGGACCATAACCATATTTTATTGTTATAAACCATACTGTTTTTTCATTTTTAAACACACATTGCAATTAATTAATATGAATGTTAATAATGTCATGATTAAATATAAGCATGAGTTTTATGTCGTAAACCAATTAAGGTTCACAATTATTTAAAACAATAATAACTTATTAGACTAGAAGCTATATCGGGAAACATAACATTGTTGATGCAACCATGCAACAACCATATTTTTCTCTGCGTGTTATCAGTATTTTTTCATAATCTATGTGAATATAACTCAATGATAAAAACAAAAACATATTAAAAGTACTGCTTAAAACTTTTCTTATACACCAATTCATCTCTGATATGTAGCGTCCTGTGTTGACCTCGGTCCTCCACTCCACTGAGTCGGGTTCACTGAATACTTTGGTAGACAGCACCGATGCTATCGGCCACTACCGTTCCCTTAATAAACATATGTGTGTTGGATTAACACTTATTTTTATAAACGTTTATCAATGGTGTATATGGCCATGGATACTTTCATGTTCCGAGCAGCCAAAAGTCATTTTGGGGAATCAGCGCTCTTACGGAGTGCCATATCTTCTTGCGCTGATAGTAGTCTACTTGCATCCTCTGTCCATATTGGTGGATGGAGGAAGGTCGGTCACAGGAGCTGAGCTCGGTCATGTCTCTGGTTAATTGTAAGTAGGCGAAGATCTGGTATCCACTCCTAAAATTGGTACCTCTAATCCACGATGGAACAGCGTGGCCAATAGGGAGATTAGTTATGAATATGCGAACTCTGGATTTGGTCAAGTTTTACTTATTCTGACTCTGACAAGGGGCTATGCTAGACGTATTCTGTCCAATCCCCTATATATATCAGAAAATTTGTTTATGAAAAATACTGATTTACAAAAAAAACCAAAATTACACCAAAGAGGTGTGAGCACCATGCGGGTGCTGCAGACAAACTTGCACGACGCCAAAGGAGCTTCGGTTACCTTGTGCAAGGTTTTCGCCGAAAAACGGATAGACATGGTTCTTGTGCAAGAACTATGGGCTTTCGAATGTAAAATTCTAGGCTTTCAACAAGAACCAAGTAGGTTAATATTTTATAAAGGAAACTGTTCTCTTAGAACGGCAATGTTAATAAATTGTTTTTGCGGTTATATTTATTTATTGTATCCTCAATAAAATTGAACTAACAATAAGTGATCGAATCTTAACTCTAACATTTTAATTTTTAAGTCCAGCCAATTCCAGACAAAAATATTTGTTTCACCGGTTGGTTCTTTGGTTGTCTTACATCTTTCGTGTTCTCAGCTGAGTGTGGCCTCTAAAGTTAATGTTTCTGGCTAGGGGATTTGGGTGCAACTCAAGTTTTTTATGTATCTTGTCACGTGTTTACAAAACACAGTCTTAACAAACGGCACATCTAAATCTTTATGAGTTCGCTTGTTTCTGACATACCATGGGGCTGCTGTAATCATACGGAGTATTTTATTCTGTCGCCTTTGAATTTTCACTATATTTTATGCCGAGTCAGTGCCCCATAACTGGATACCGTAGGACCATATTGGTTTTTGAATGGAGTTGTATGGAAGAAGCTTACAATCCAGGCTCTACACTAAGAGTTCCTTCCAATGAGGCAATTCATTTGAGCCGCTTTTAATTTCATTTGGGTCACCATTGCATTTATGTGGGACTTCCTTGTTAGACGACGATCAAGATGAACACCGAGATATTATACTTCAGTGTATAGAGGTATAGTTTGGTTGTTGATTTGTATAGGTGGGCAGGTTTCTCTGCACAATGTAAAAGTAATATGTAGACATTTTTGTCCGTTAGTTTTTATCCGCCGTTGTTTTAGCCTTTTTTCAACTGGGGTATATACTCTTGAAGTCTGCGGGAAGCTTATTGATGACTTTTTGTGAACACTTAGAAAAGTTGTATCATCAGCGAATGTTGACATGGGTACGTTACTGCTTACCGGCAAGTTAGACGAAGATATCAGATATAATACAAGACCGAGGATGCTGCCTATCAGGAACTCCGGCTTCATTCGGTTGCGGAGGGCTTATAAAATTGCCTTCCTTAACAATAAATTTTCGCTCAGTTAACCCTGCTGTTAGATTAAGCCCATTTGGTCCAATATTTTTCTCGTTATCCTCGTAAATTTTGAACGGTATTACATATAGCTTTGAGATTTCGGCTCACGTGATTTATTGTTTTAAAAACTTTATATCCATAGTTTCAAGTATCTGACATAAAGCCAGACTAAGAATTTACGTATCTTTGATTAGGGACCATTTGGTCCAGTATAAGTTTTTATTTGAATGAAATCAAAATACCAAGCTTTTTGGCACTTCCTTACAAAAAAATTTATTGATAGTTGTTTTCATTACATACTGAACAAAATGTATTTTTTATTTTTAAATATTTTTTTGTTAGTTTTGCAAATAAACTTGACGCAAAAGGTAGCATTTGATGTCAGATTTAGACTTGCAACAACTACAAATTCCACGGTTGAAGAATTCGTTGAAGTTCCAGATGATATTTGTATTTTACTCAATAACTGCGCTGAGAACTGTTGTTGGTAATCTGATCTTAGAAAAAAGTATATATTCATTCGAAGCGGATATGTCTAGCATATTTACCATCGATTTCTTTTATGGTGTACGAGGAAATCATTTGGTCAGCAGTGTCTACGGTTCCTGTGAGAATCGAAATATAAGAAGCTATAGAAGAAAAACAATATATAATTTTTGTTGATATATTTGCTTCTTGTGGAATTGCAATAATAAAAAATCTCCGGTATTTCCTTCGACATAGAAAGCAAATGTAGACTTATACAATGGGAGTTTTTTTACATTCAGTAACTTTCCAGTATTTTCTTACCAAATCAAAAGTGGAAAACAAATTTTCGTCTGTCATATTTTGCCTTTTCAAGCTCTCCGTGACTCTTATACAACGCGTTGTCCTAGGGATAGGTCAGGCTTTGTATTTTTAGCTTTTTCCAGATATGGTTGTATCTTCTTTGAACCCACCTGCAATCAATCTTTCAAGCCATATTTTCAAAGTTTTGGTGACATAAGCCTATGAAAGGAATAAAAGATGCGTCAAATAATCCATGAACGCCTTTATTTATTGCGCTGCTTACTGAATAAGAAAAACAAGAGTGTACATACAGATACATCCTTGCAAGAATGAGTAGAGCAATATATGATCGTAATGTGCCTTCGTCATTGGCGTAACTAGAATACTTTCTCGAGGGCTAAAGCCCACATTAGTCACTACAGTTCGCATGTATTATCAAAACTACTCTAATATCTTGAAATTTATGGGGCTAGAGCGATACTTGGGTGACTTAGCACACCCCAATGTCCTAGTTGCGCGAATGGCCTTCATCAACATCGGTCAAAATACAACAACGCGGCGACAACAAATACAACAATACAAACACAACTAGAGGATTAGCTGCATTATCAACGTCACCTTGTAAACTGAATTTGACTTGGTACAACTTGTATTGGGCTTACGATATGGGGTCGGAAATTCCAGATTGCACGATCCATAATATTTATAAATTGTGCTAACGAGGCAATCAATCAAATTAGGTACAAAATATTGGTTAGCATTTTTACTTTTAATAAAACATGTAGTATGGACCAAATGGTCTTCTAATGTAGGATTCGTATATTTTTTTAAATCCAACAGCAGGGTTAAGTAGCTTTCTAAAAGCTTAAGGGCGTTTGCAGTTATGTTTTGCTTTAGTTTATATATTAAAGTTCGTGCCATACTTTATCAAATGCTTCAGAAACATCGATGAAGAGAGCAGAACTATATATCTTTTTTTCGAAGGTTTTTCTAACTACATACGTTCACGACACTATGTGCTTGTTGGACGTGCTATGTTGTCGCCTAAAACCGAATTGGTTCAATGATTGACTCAATTTGCTCATATAAAAATCATTGGATTCCGGAAATTAGAATGTTTGGTAAATATTTTAATTCGTTCTTCAATTCTCTGTAATTCCCGGAATCCCGGGAATTTCTTTTTTATATTCCCCTCTTCCGGGAAACAAAAAAGTCCGGGAATAAAAAAACTATAATTATTTGTAATCATAATCGCGGGAATATGTTACAAATTAAAAATAATCTTAATTTTTTCTTTGTTTCTTGCAATATTAATCATGCCCAATTCTTTCTGAATATAGCGTTACGAACCTTAGCCTAATAATCAATTTGGATTCACAAAGCAAATACGTTCGAAATAATCATATTAATAAACAATTAGCTACTGGCTTGAGCTTTTCACATGTTTACATGTTCATATATTCTTAAGTATAAAATCAAACCAAAAAAGTTTGTCTTGAGTAGAACAAAAATCAGAAAAATGGTAGTGAAGAAAAATAAGCCGATGGCAACGCTGAGAAAGTGCAGTTAATATCAGCTTGAGAGTGATTTAATTCTCGTATTCAATTTTCACGAAAAAGTTGTATAGATAAGAATTAAAATCACATTCAACAGAGCCACATGCGCAATTCTTTCTGAATATAGCGTTACGAACCTTAGCCTAATAATCAATTTGGATTCACAAAGCAAATACGTTCGAAATAATCATATTAATAAAAATAATCTTAATCTAATCAATCATTTCACCTTTTGAACAAAAGTAATCTAATTACTAACCATTACGATTACTTACCACCTATGATTTGATGTAAACATGAAATAATTTTTACGATATGGCGTTTTGTTTTAAATTTATGATTTTAAAAGCGTTTTAAAAATTTTATTGTCTTTAAAAAAAGATATAAAAATTAAAAGTTTAGCCATTTGTAAACCAGTTTCATATTTTGTTTAAAAAATGAAACTAAAAAAATTGCCCGGAAGTGACTGTTAGCTTTTGCAATGATAAATTTTGTTTTCCAAGCCAGCAACTAATTCAACCGCTGGCAAAACAACAACAACAAAAAGAATTTTACATACATATACCTATAGAACTTTACATATATATTAAACTTGCAAAACGGCAACGACAATCTCATCAAAAAGCAACTGCAGAAAGTAGACAACAGTACTTGCACGGCAGACATTTTCTGTATCGTGTAAATGTATCTGTTGTATGTAGCACATACTTTTGGTTTCTCATCCATTCCATTTCTACTTCTTAAAGCTTCTCATTTTCTTTGAGGTGTCCATTTACTTAGATATACACTGAAGCAAGGAAAATGCAAACAACAACTAAATAACCTTCTATGGCTTGTTGTATCATGATGTCATGTTTAATACTGGGTGGTCATGGTGCTTTTTTTTGGTTTTTGCTATGAGCCTTCTGAAACGGAATAGTATTGGTTGTCTTCATCTAAGTCTTTCCTATTTTGTCTTTTTGCAATCATTACAGCATTAAACACGGTATTTTATTGGTATGAAGGCTGGAGCTGAATGACATTGCAAGAACATTTGTTTTTCTTTTGTGATTAAGCATTCTCAGTTGTAATCGTACGTTTTGGCGGTTCTGTCTGAAAGCGATGTTTTGTGTGCGAGATACAAATGAAAGTAAAGAATTTATTTAGTTTTTGTTGCTTTATTTCATATGATAAGATGAAGATGAAATAAATGTAAGATGAAAGATTAATTTTTCTTAACATGGCTGTTTAACAAAATTAGTTTGTTATATGATGTACAAACAAAATTTGAGCGTTCGGCGATGAGCCACAGCTGTTGACATTTTGGAGCGAAAAGAACCCAATAAAATTCTTTGTTTACAATAAAAAAATAAAATAATGAAATAAAATTATCTTTAAACATTAACATTTAAAAAAATTAGAAATATGGTGGTAGACCAACAATACAGAATACAGGGATCTGATTGTATTGGGGTTGCAAGTTGCATACGTACTAGGCATTCAGGGGCATAGGGCTTACCCTTGTAATCCAGTAATTGAAGAACAAGTGAATATTTATTTAATATGAATAATATTCATGTATTTATTATATAGAAAAAATAGTAATACATAGTTATTCCAATAGCGAATAAAACGTGATCTTTTAAAGTATTTATAACCAGCAAAAACTTTGCTTATTGGTGGGCAAAAAGGTATATAAGGATTTAAGTTGTAACTACTTACAATTTGATTCGATTACTAGTTATTTTTGTTTGTGAAGTCCAAAAAATTATGTTACCCCTTACAAATGTATTTACATTGTCACAGCAATTAACTAGTTATTATTTGGCCTACTTGAAGCTAAGAAATAAGTAGTAAAATAAACTACTTAAAATTAAAAATAAATGTATACGCATTATGTTTATTTATATATTTTCAATTTTATTTTATTTTTTTATTTTATTTTTTGACCCAGCTGTGATGCGAACCTGTGCTCGTTCAGATATGAAGACAAGAACTTTACCCACTCAGCTATTGTTTAGTTTTCATATACAAACACATGTTGACTTAAAAAGTGGTTGTCTACTTATTTTGTTAATACATATCAACATTGTAACTACGTTTAGATAATGATAAAAATACGTACTACTTTTATTTAAGCTAAGTCGTAGTTCTAATTTGAAACATAGTAATAAGATAAATAAGTACCATTCACTACTTTGTAACCCATTAATAAAGTACTACCGATTACAAAAATGAAAAAATTGTTGCTGGGTAAAGAAAAAACGGATGTAACGAAAAGAAATACAATGACTACATAATGAATTTAGTGATATATAAGTACCTTATATTGAAGATGCAAATTAAAGTAGTCAAACACTCCTCCTTAATTGGCATCTTTACTACAATAATTTTAATTGAGTTCTAAATGTTTCAAATTTTTCTTTAGCTAATCCTTTGGTGAATAAATCGGCTAAAATTTTATCAGTTGGCCAAAACTGAATGAAACATCTTTTTCTCAACGTAGTTCTTGACGAAATATGCCATTGTATCAATATGTTTAGAGCTATTGCTTAATTTTTCTTCTGATATAAGCTTAATCACACTTTGGCTGTCTTCGTATATAGTTGTTGCCTTGCAAAAATGCCAATTTAGATCTTGAACTAGTCTCTGTATCCATGCAGCTTCCTTGCAAGCTTCAGACAATGAAACCAATTCCCCCTCATGCAGATATTGTTTCACTCTTTTTATATTTTTCGACTGTATAGAGCATCAAATATCATTTCTGAAAGAAAATTATCATATACGATATTAAAAACGTCTGCAGAACCATTACTGATTTTAAAATCACATGTGATTTAAGGCCATGTGATTTTCAGAACATGCATGTATGTCATCGACGTATACTAAAATAAAAATTGAATTTTCATAGTTGTATAAACAGTTGTCGGCCTTATTTTGCTGGAAATTTGCCTATTGAAGTATATAATGTAGTTTATGGTTCCATACACGAGCTGATTGTTTTAAGCCATAAATACTTCTTTTAAGCAAACACACAATAAGGATTGTCTTCGTCGATACAACATAAGTGTAGGTTGGCACTTATCGCGACCTTAGTATTGTTTTGGCCTATATGCCAAAAATTCGGAATGGAGAAAAACAACAAAGAAGATTTACATAAAGTTTTCTCAAAATATATCCGATAGAATTTCCGGCATATTGGAAGAAAAATTTACCTTTTTGTGAACTTTCATCAATCCGATTAGAAATTAACATCTTTTTACTGAAAGTAAAATATCTTGTTTTGGGCTCCAGTAGCCACTTTTTTATTTTATTTGTAAAAAGTAGCTTTTGTTGCTCCATGTGTATACTAACCGCTGTGTATTGAGTAACTTGTTATTAAGATGAAATTTTCTACTTTTTATTGAACATAAGCGTATAAATGTTATTAGAAAAGACATTTACATGGAATAAAAAGTTAATATTGATGAAACTTGGTATTTTACTTGATTTCTGATTTTTAATTTTTTTTATTTAAAAACAAATTTTTTTTACAAAAAATTTATCAAAAATGATGATATCGAGCAAAATGAATGCTTGATATATCAGAACCCAGGAACAATTTCGCGAAACAGTTTTTGGATTCTGAAAGAGGGTATTCAAAATATATATACCGCATACTAACCTCAATTTTTTTTAAGTGGTCGGTGGGCCAAAACAATACTAACTAAGGTCGCGATATATATTGCCATTGAGAAATGCAGTTTTCGCATGGAAATGATAAACATCCATCTCTACTGCAAGAAGCATCCGAAAAGTTGCATGTTTCGCGATAGAAGCAAATACCTGGTCATAATCGCCTCGAACTTTTGACTAAAGCCTTGTGTTACTATACGAGCTTTATGCTTTTGAATATTACCATCAGCACCAGTTTTCAATTTATAAACATACTTCTATCCGACAATGTTTTTACCGTCTGGTAAATCTACAAGATTCCACGTATCATATTTGTTCATAGGGCATTTGCATCGGCACGAAATCTAGTTCAAACGAGATTTTGGGCAAAATCTAGTTTAGTTTATTAGATTTCCCATACAAAATAAAATCTAGTTCCTTATAGGGTATTCCTTTTGGGCAAAATCTAGTTTATTTTATTAGATTTCTCATACAAAATAAAATCTAGTTCCTTACTGGATTTTGTCAAAATCTTGTTATGTATGGGAACTACAACTCTGATTTTTTTCATATTGTGTATCCTCTAGCTATTTTGGTTTTGAAACTTAATGTTTCTATGTGGTTTGACAGTAAAATTTAAGAAAATTCCAAAAAAAGCTTGGTATAAACGGTATAGATTTCAAAATACATTTCAATTGAAATCTACTAGATTTCGCTCTGGTGTAAATGTAGTATTACATCGGCATGAAATCTAGTTCAAACGAGATTTTGGGCAAAATCTAGTTTATTTTAGTAGATTTCACATACAATATGAAATCTAGTTCCTTATACTACATTTACACCAGAGCGAAATCTAGTAGATTTCAATTGTAATATATTTTCAAATCTATACCGTTTCCTCCAAGCTTTTTTGAATTTTTTTAAATTTCACATAGAAAAATGAAGTTTCAAAACCAAAATACCTAGAAGATAAGCCTAATAGCAAATACCTAAATACCTAAACGCTATCGAATTCCCTGTCGAAACCTATAAATATACCATTTTCTGATTTTGCATCCAGTTTTTGACGGCAGCAGTCTTGTATACGGACAAATCATCTGGAACCATAACGTCTCAATTTTCTGTAAAACGGTTTTCGGGCATATCAAGATTCAAATGGCGTTCTTTAAATTGATGAAATGAAATTTTGTAGGCTATTTGCTGTTATCACCGCTTTATCCAAGAATTTGTTATCGTGCCCTGCATCAAATAGCATGCAACGTGTCATCTGTATTAAGGTACGATTTTTGCGCTCAGCAATGCCATTTTGCTATGGTGAATAGGGAGCAGTCAGGGCCGTCTTTGGATATACCGGGGTCCTCGGGCACACTAGAATTCGGGGCCCGCCAAACAGCAAACAAACATAATGACAAGAAAACAATTGTTGTTCGATAGCAACCGTTCTTCTCACCTTCTGTCCCATTATATTCATAAATTCATTGCAAATTCATTGCAAACAAATATAATTCACCGATTTCCGCAATTTCTTATGTGATCAGGAAGAAAAGGATCAAATTCACTAATTACACTGTACACAAATTTTACACTTTTTCTAAATAACAAGGCTCTAACAACTGATTCTGATAGAGGGCTTAAAAAAATATATACATGTATCGGCGTTTTAAACGTTTACATCTGGGACTCATTTAAGGGAAGTTAAATTTCCCGCCTTTTTGCACATTATTATAGTAAATCCACATTAGGAATGTCAATCCCGAAATCTATGTTTTTTAAGTAAGAAAAAGTCATAATCAAAAGCAACAATTGTAACACTAATTTATGTATTTATGTATTAATGCTGTCAAAGGGGATCATATATCCCCACTCTGGAAAACTCGAATGTGTTCTCTTAGACGTCATGGAGGATGTCAGTTATTTATGTAATTTTCTTGACAGAATGCTGATTGCTAATAATACAACTCTTTATACAGAAAGCTACTAGAGCTGTGTTTGTGCCACTTTTTGATCAATTTTCAACGGTCAACTCTGCTTCTAATATATCTAGAGGCACAGAAGCGCTTATTTTCTATCGCAAGGACGTCATATACTTAAGCTTGAAAAAATGGCGCAGAATTACTTTAGTTTTCCAATGTGTTATATTGAAAATAGTAATAAAAAAAATATCAACTAAAATACATATCAATTTATAACATTATTTCACAGTAAGGCCCCCCTGAGATCAGGTGCCCTGGGCACAGGCCCCGTGTGCCCTTATGGTAAATACGGCACTGGGAGCAGTTCGTAAGATTCTAACACCATTGCTGCTCAGGGAATCTAGAAAATCTTTACTTTGTATTCGCCGCCACGGTCTGTCCTATGACGTTGTATTGTTCTACCAAACATATTTTTTGTGGTTTTAACAAATTCCTTAAATTTCTAAAAACGTCTCGGATTTTTCTTCTAACAAATACGAAAACAAGTAAGAATATAGCGCTTACCTCCGGGTGTAATAGTCTGCATAGGACCGCATATATCTGTATGTACTAATTCTAATATCTGGGACGTAGGATGTTTTGATAAAGATTATTCGTGAGCTCGCCTATCGATATTTGCTCGCCATTTTTAGATCGAATATCGCGGAAGTTATTTACAAAATTCGCACTTATACCTCTTTCGGTAAATTTTTTTTACTGAAATCAAATTCCTCAAAAATATTCTCCATATGAGACTCATCAAACTCGTCAAATAATTCTCGAAGACTGCAAATATGGCAAGCTGCACCTGAGTCAACAACGCATTCATCAGAATTCTTAGTTCTAACAAAAAATAAGTACTCTGATGTACCATCGGCCTCTGCAATATTTGCTCTAGTCTTATATTCCTCTTTTTTAGCCTTCCACGCGGAGTATTCTGAGTATTTGTTTCTAATATGATTTCTTCAAAAGAAACAAGTAATGCTACTCTACTCCTGCTCTTAGAATTTACAACATGTAAGACATCACCAGCATTTGCTGCAACACTATTTCGCTCTTGCCGTCTTCTGAACTCTTCAATTACTTTTGAACTTACTTAGGATGTAGTTAAATGTTTTTTGTTGTAAGCCTCTAATGCAGGTATCAATGCGTCGTAGCTACTTGGAAGAGAAACCAGCATGGTTGCAGTCCATAAGAATTCCCATTTAACTTCTTCACCAAACGCTGAAAGTTTTTGAAATAGTCTCACCTTGACACCAGGAGAATCACGTTCATAAAAATTTTTCAGGGCATTCCATGCCTCCTTGGCATTGGGGTTGTTTCGTATGAGATGAACTTGGTCATCTGTGATGCATAAGGCAATGGTTGTATGCGCCTTTGATCGAAATCAATCGCATCCTTTGCTGGCTTATCACCAATAATAACAAGCCAGAAACCTTCACGTTTTAATAGCACCTCTAATTTGAATCGCCACTTAAAATAATTTGTTGCTGTTAATATGGGCACCTGGTAAATTAAGTAGATATGTAGTATATTTAATCCAATTTTATCCCAACGATCACTGGGCCCATAACAGTCATATCTTAAAAAATCGTAATTTCTGGCAGCTATGGATGCAATTAGGGATGCCAAACCCGAAATCCCGAGCCCGGAATTTTTCGCGATTGAGAAATCCCGAATCCCGAGATCTGTCAAAAAAAATCCCGGGGAATGCCGAAATATTTTAAGTAAAATTCTAATACAAAAAAATCATAATGAAAAAGTAACACTAGTTTATATACATATTTAGATGCATTATTTTTGTCAAAGGTTATCCTCTATCCCCACTCTCCTGGTCGGTGGTGATAAAAGAGCTTATCCACGTTCTTAGTGAAAGTGGGCATGGTAACTGGAAAATTCGGCTGTGATATCTTAGACGTCACGAATGAATGTAGAGACTACCAAACTATACAAGGTCCAGATGTTCTTGCTACCGGAGTAGTAAGAATATGTTCAGTTTCGACATTCAGACCTTAATTAGTCCTCTGAAGCAGTGGCTGTTTACAGTCTTTGTTTTGGAAACTCTGTTCATTGTGTTAGCAACGGGTATTCATTGATCCTGAGTATCTTGTAGAGAACTATAAGATATGACGACTGACAGCATAAACTGTGAACTGAGGTTCCGCCTATGGTATTTCCGGCTTAAATTGAGACAATTGCAACATGTGGCGTCGATATTTTAAATTAAAGTCCTCAGAGCTCACATGAGCTAACTTTCCCGATAGCCAAGTACCTCTGCAATCTCTACTTTCAAGGAAATTGTGATCCCAGCATATGCCAGAGTCTTAAACTAACTACAGAAGCTACAAATAGGTAACAACATTTTTATTTACTGCTACTCCCCTTATTGGGCTCAGAGCATTTTTGTGGCGTCATTTGGTCAACGGATAACCAGTAATAAGCGGAAATGGAATTTCTACCTCAAAGGTTAAACATAATATCTTTTCTTGATTTTAGTTAATTAATTTTTACAATTATTTTTCATTTCGTAACGTGCTTACTTACTCACCAAAGTATATTTTACTGTTCAGTGAAATATTAAAATTTGTATTAAAATATATTGAAATTAACTATTCTTTATTAATTTCTTATAGTTGTTATTATGAATATACAGAATGAAAATATTTTTTTTTATAAATTGATTGTTTTAACTAAAAGAAAAACTCTGGATCCCGAAACATCTCAAGATCCCGGGATTTGAAATTCTGAAATCCCGAATCCCGGGATTTGCAAAAACCAGTCCCGTTTAGCATCCCTAGTTGCAATATGTGTATTTTAGCTGATGTCGCTTTAATTGTATTTTTTAGTTTATTGCCACGTTTTCTTTTTGTTTTAAAAAATTCGCTTATTTTTAAATAATACACAGGTCGACATTGTACAGAAGTGGGAGGCTTTAACATGACATATTATTCTGCTTTTTTGTGCTTTAGACGTTTTGTGACTTTGCATTTTCTTTTATCCCAAATAAAAATCTGATAATATTTTCTTCTTTTCCTTATTTTAACTTATTTTCGTACAATTACCAACAATTTTTATTTGTTTTATATTTTTCGTCCCTTAGGTGGCGTATTACTTGCTGGTTAAAAGAAAATATGAAAATAAAACTTTATCAATGGAAATGTAATCGAGCAGACAAATACTCGTTCCCTTTTCAAGTTATTTAAGTTTTTACGTATGGAATTAAAGCAATAATTTCAATAATATTTCTTATAAATTTGGAATTTAAATATATGGCCTGTTCCACAATATCGAAAAGGTGCGTGCGTTCGCATTCTAAGCGAAAGAAAAATTATTTGAGTTTCTCTAAGCATTTTTCTATGCGAACAATGACTCCAACGACAAATCGTAGGAAGGTGTAAGTGTTTTCCTACAAACTCTTTTTTCACTACGTCTAAGTAATGCGAACGCAAATGTCAAAATCACACTCACTTGCTGTGTTGCTTGCGAGTTGTAAACATTTTTGCAGAAAAGTTAACCAAACTTAGGCGAAGCGTAGTATCTCACTTCATTACAATATTTTTGGATAATCTTAAAATTTTTTTTTAATAAAAGAAAAGCCACTAACAAAAATAATTTTTTATTTTGTTATGTTGAAATTTATCGATGCTTTGAACAATTTTTTTATTCAGCAGTATTGCATTTTTGTTAATATGTGATAAAAATTTTAGTAACAAATAGAAACATTGCAAAAAAATTTTAAGCAAATCAATATTTTTTAATCTCAATTAAAAAGGATTCTAAATTCATATTTTCTTTTGTTAGTACAAAATTAGTTGTATATATACCTAAAACTTCATGTTTAAAATATCTAAATTTTGTTAAATACTTTTTGTACAACTAAGTATGGTTTTGGTGCTGTGGGAAGTCTTTTATTGTAAACCAATACTAATACAAAATGTTCTACTAACACATTCTTAGACTTAGGTTTTTGACATCAGACTTAGGTTTTTGACGTTTTCGTTGACTATCTACGTAACCTATGATTCATACTAGAGTTGGGCATAATCGTTCTTGTTAGTGACTAGATTTTTTGTTCACAACAAAAATATGAACAAGTTCGTTCTTTTCGTTCAATTGTTCACAATTTGGTTTACTGAATGATTGAACAGGTATTTAAACCAGAGTAGGAAAATAAACATAACGAAACGTTTGCTTTCGTTTTGTTTTGTATTTTTTAATAAGTAAAATAAAAACAACGAGAATGATTGTCCCATTTAGTTTTATACTGTTTTGAATGAGAACAAAATTGAAAAATTTGACGAAAATATGTTTGCAAACGTTTCTCGATTGATTTGCTCGTCATAGTAGAGTATTTGTTAGTGTATTTATGCTAAATACAATGAACCATTCAACAGAATACATTACTGCTTTTGTTTTGTTTGAAATTGTACGATTGAAACGGGATATTAAAGGAAGCAGATGAGTGAAAAGCCAATTGTTTTGCTTGCAATCTCTGTCATTGCAAAAGTATTTGTTTTGGTTTCATTCATGTACGAAACGATTAAAAATATTTTAGGAGTTTCTGTCTTCGCATTAAACGCTTTTTTTAGTAGATATTGATTATTAATTTAGAAATAAATTTAGTCTTTGTCTGATCAAAAGACAAAAGAAAGAAAAAAACGAAAAAAAAGAAAAAAAACTGAATAAGTTCACCTCGTTCATACCACTGAATTATTCAACAGCACAACTCTAATTCATACAATTAGTATCAAACGTAAATTATGTCAAGTGTGTTTACTGAAGATTTCTGAGTGAATCAATAGCACCATGTAAACATCAGCAACCTTTTTAATGGTGTCGATGCAATTCTCACTCAGTTTTTAAGAGTTGAAAATATTTAACAAAGTCAAATTTCTTAAATGCTTAATGGATACTTTTAAGCAATTTTTATAAAATAAAACGGAAAGTTTTGTGTGCCGAACTTGCCGTTAAAATTGGAATCGTACATTGTGAGGCTTGAATTACGAACACTTAAATGTACCATATTGGCATGACCCCATCATCTGCAAAATAATAGATGGTATTTGAAGTTTTGAAGTGAAGGATGATGTCAAAAATAATAAACAGGGTAGGAAAAACTATGGTGATGATGTTCCGCTATTCTCCAGCTTGGGAGCAAACGGCGTCAATTAAAGATTTCCATCTATTTCGGTCGGGAGCTATTTGTACAGCTTCGTTCCATGTTAGTTGCGATGATGCTAGTTCGTTTAACATCGATTTCCGCCAAGTGGTTCTTGGGCGTTCTCGTCGACGGGAGCCTTGTGTGTTATACGTCAGAGCTGCCTTTGCAATTGCGTTTTCTGATCTGAGCGTGTGACCAATCCTTCCCAATATTCGACTGTCCTGGTAGATTGGAATCTGCTTTGTCATGCGAAGAAGATCCGAGCCACTTATCGTGTTTGGCCAGAAACATCAGATGATGCGGCGTATTCAGAGATTGGTGAATGTTTGGAGTCTCCTTGTGGTGAGCTTTTTCAGACCCCAAGTTTCACATCCATAGGGGATGATGGGCTTAATGCACGTGCTGTAAACTCTTAACTTGGGGTCGCATAACAGATCATTTGATATACATACATTTCTCAAAGAGTACATAGCATTTCGAGCTTTATCTATCCGATTTTCGACGTCTTGAGATTGTTACTGAGATTGTTCATCCAAGGTAGCTGAAAGATTGAACATCCTCAATAGTGGTACCATTTAGGAGGAGAGCGCTTTAATTATTTGTGTTTAGTCTCATGACCTTCGTTTTCTTTGTGTTGATGCGAAGTCCAACCTTACGTGCATTATAATGAAGAGCATAGATCGTCTGCATAGTCCAAGTCATTTAATTTTGCAAAAGGAGCTCACTGCAGACTGTTAGGTGTTGCTGAGTTCGCCGCCACCATTACTTTATCTAGGATAACCAAAAACAAGAGTGGGGAAAGGACGCAGCCTTGGCGGACTCCAAAGTTGAATGAGAAGACATCTGAAGTTTGTCTTTTAAGCAAAACCTTATTTTCTGCATTGGAATACATATTTTTAATTATGTTTGTTATGGGGTTTGGGACCCCCTTGCGTTCTAGGGATTTCCATATGCACTGCCTTATAATGGTGTCGAATGCTCGTTCAAAGTCGACAAATAGTAAGTACGTTGACGATTTGTTTTCATTCACCTGTTCGATAATAATTCTGAGCGTGGATACATGGTCAATACATGATCTACCTTCGCGAAAACCCGCTTGTTCTTGCCTTAAGGTTTGTTTCAGTGGAGAGAGTCGTTCTAGGATTATCATTGGCAGTAGTTTCTGGATGGTGTTTAGTAATGATAGCCCGCGCCAGTTTTTGTATTCTCGATGGTCACCCTTTTTCGTTAGAGCTATAACTAGGCATTCATTCCACCGCTTTGTGGTAAGTTGGCTAGTCAATGCATCTGTTGATAATGGCGTAAGTATGTTAGCAGACCAAGATGGATTTGTTTTGAATATTTTTGGAGGAGCATTATCAGAGCCAGCAGATTTGCATTTTTTTAATTTGGTAATGGCTGCAGTTATCTCCCTTATGGGCGGGGGCATCGGATATGTTGATGTTGTATTCGATTTCAATTTCACTGTTATCTTTATGGGCCACTGCGGTACCAAGCATTAATGTTGAACTGGTTTGATGAGATCTCATCTATAACAACTCGTATAGTAGGATCCCTCAGAAAGTTTGATATAAATCGATAGTAGTCATCTCCGTCACCAAAAGCAAAACTCTCTATCAAACGCCTTAGAATTATCTAGAGCAGTTATACAATTTTTCCGAAAGAAGGCTAATAAATGGCCCTTAGAGCACCAGTATTTTTTAGTTTTGTTCAAAACAGAATTTAACTGTAAGTCTGTGTATCATTGCCAGGGCAAGTAAAGCTATTTCAGTGGCAGTTTTTGCTAATAAGTCCATTAATTAATTTCACATGTGCATATTAAATTTTTCTTAATGCTACAAAATGGAATACGAATGAAATTTTGTTGTTCCAAAAAAAATTTGCGTCTGGGCTTTTTAAGAAAGTTCCAAGAAAAAAAATGTTGTCCATAGCGTCCATACTTAGTACAAGAGCCATTTAACACTTTGGCAACTAAGAAGTGGATATGGTTTTTGAGTCCCAGTTTTAAGAATTTTATAATATATGGACTAACTTAAAAATGTTTATGTTAAATGGGTCATGTACCGAAGGGCCTAGCTCCAACTCAAATAGATTCATGTCTGTTCAGATACCTTTCAGATAAGTATACATTTATTATATGTTCCAAAAGAACGTTTTTTATATATAAAAAAGCGATGGTGATTTTGTTGGCAAAAAATGTCTAAAATTCAAAATTTTTTAAATTTTTAACTTAAAAATTTAATATATTTCAACTCATATAGCCGAATTTCGCCAAAAATTATGTAAATGCTTTTAAGTTTTGTGTCATAACTTACAAGGGAAAAATTTTAAAAATCTGTTGATATTTCGATCCGATATCTGGAAAATACTGGACCAAAGCTTAGAAAAATTGAGAAATTTAACACAGTTTCCCATAATACAGTTTTTCTCTAACTCAAATTGAAAACTACGGCAGCCCTCCCTTAAAACGGTACTCTTACAACGCGAAATTATATAGTTTTCTTACATTATTTTACGTTGAGTGCGAAGCTATGAATGAAATTAACAATAAATCACCTACTTCTCAGTAAAAATTTAAATAGCATATATATCGTAAAAAATCTCAAAATTACTTATTAGAGTCCATGATGTATGTAATTTTATTGATTGATTCCTCGAAAATATTAAAACGTCGCTTCTCTCTTTTGTTCCTTCTTTTGCCTCGTATAACGCGGTTTCACACAACACGCGACTTTTTTGGAACAAATCTACCGCGTTATAGGAGGGATACCTGTACAACCAAACATGTGCTCTTTAGATGTTATCAAGGGCCATAATATAGCAGTTTTAATATCAGATAAGACGCAAAAAATTGGCAAGCGGTAAAAATTGTACATGGCCGTAATTCCCTAATTTGAGACATCATAGCTCCGCTCCTGAGCAATTTGGAACGATAGTATTTAAAACGTTCATGTACAATTTTTTACGATAGGACTATCAGTTTCGAAATGCATGTTTTATGTTCGAAATATTTTGATTTTGCCCCACTGTGCAGCAAGACACAAGGTGATGAAGAGGATTCCCAACGGATGGCGTCGAGTAGCACTGCTTCAAGACCAGTGATGGAATGCCGCTGTTTTGGAATGAAAAGCATCGGCTTCGAAAAACTTTCGCCGTATTTATTTTCTGAAGCATAGTTGTCGAATTTCTTCAACATTCTTGTGTACTATTAAACGAAAGAATTTTTGAACCATTGATCTTGGTGCAGCTTCAATTCCAGGGAAGCGATTGCCATATACATATATTGTTTCATATCAAACAGTTAAAGAGAGTTGAACAGCACCATGTATTTTAGTTAAGATATAGTGTACATTTTACTTAATACCGTTTTTCCTTTTAAGAAAGAAACTAGTTTTTACTTAAAAAGCACCCACACTAAGGGAGAAATGCCAATATAAAAATAAAAACTCATCATATTACGGCCCTTTTCACAATGTACGATTAAAAGTTAACATGGACTTTAACGGAAACTTCGCCATAGAAAACTTGATGTTAGAGTCCACGTTAACTCTTAATCATACATTGTGAAAAGGGGTGTTACAATTCTAAAGAATAACTTTATTGAAATGCCCTAAATCAATAATTTTCAATTTTGAATAAATATGGTTCAATATCGAAATAAAAAATTTCAACATGGCTAGACTTTCGTTAATGTTTCTTATTGAATCAACATGGTTCTTATTGATATTTTCTCTGGGTGCACTTATGGCTAAATTAAACTAAAATTTAAATGTAGTTTAAACTCAACTACCAAGTTTAAATAATAATAATGTGGCAGCACCACAATAAATGTCAAAAATAACTGGTTTTGTGGCCGGATATCAATTATACCAATACCAATTTTATGCGTTAATTAGTGGTTTATATGGGTGCACTTATGGCTAATAAATCAGTGAACGTTTAAACGCTAGTTTTGTTAAATTAAACTAAAATTTAAATGTAGTTTAATCTCAACAGCAGTAAATCACGTCCGCATATATTATCCCAAGTTTAAATAATAATAATGTGGCAGCACCGCAATAAATGTCAAAAATAACTGGTTTTGTGGCCGGATATCAACTATACCAATACCAATTTTATGCGTTAATTAGTGGTTTATATGTTTACTGATTTATAGATTTGCTGGCTTAAACTCATTTTAAACCAAAAAGAGAGATTAACTTGCACTGATTTATTAGCCATTAGTATCTGGGTGTGTAAGAAATCGGCGGAATCAATGGTCTGAATACTGGCGGAGGTTATTAAAATAAACGGTTGCCGAATAATTACTATTCAAAAAATAAGAAAAAAATCATAATACGTTTAGCTCTTGTCGGACTTCTGTTTGATGTAATTTTTTGTCTAATCTTAGTTCATTGTAAAATGTTACGAGATGGACTAAAAATTTAGTTCCTTTTTCTGATTTTTAAATGAAAATAAATTTTTTCATAAAAGGAAAACGCTATTAAATAAAATGTATGGTTTGTCTGACCTTTTTATTGAGCCACTTTATGTTGAAAGTCGTATAAAATCATTTAACGAAAATTTTCACTGCTTTGTAAAGCGTAAATAAACTACTTAGGCCAATAATTCTATATGTATCAAGTATTTATAAAGAAAAGTTTAGCTTGAATGAAGTAAAACAATTATTTTTTAAGCCAATAAATTACCTTTTTACACTTTTACTTTTCTTAATTTAGCACGCGACACTATTTCATTTTCAAAAGCACTAAACCGTAATTTGCATTCATAGTAAATTTTGAAGCCTACAAATATTAGAATGTGATCGCTCTTAAAAAAATTAAAAAAAAACCACAAAAAGTATTAATTACTTTTTCATAGACTAAAAAACAGGTTTTGAACTATTTACTAAAAAAACATTCCTCTACAACAGCCATATCAAAGGAACATCTAACTTGAAAGAAAACTTCATGTAACGAAACCCCTAATTTGTCAAATGTCCAAAAGTCATATATTTTGTTTATTCTATCAAACTCACACAGTTTTAAGTCCACAGCAAAATACATAAATAATATAGTTCCTAAGTAAAACGTAACTAGTTTGTAAATTTAAAAGATATACGCGCGGGTATTGTTTGGACAAAGACTCTGCCGAGACAAATGAAATTTAAAAGAAGCGCAACGAAATATGTATAAATGAGACTTAAAATATTGTTAAGATGGCTTAAGAACACAAACAGTTAACAATAACTATACTTTATTTAAATCAATCCTTTTATAGAAAACCATCATCAGCACAAACGAATAGACTCATTATTCCTGGCTTACACCAGAAGAAGCAGTTGAAAACTTTAAAATGAAACAGAAAAAAATTTTGAAAACAATCAATCATTCACTCACTCATGTATGAGAGAACAAATATTTTGCAAGAAATTTAACAACACGAGTGACAACTAGAATGAGTAGAGTTGTGTGTCGGAGTTGGTTGCTTTTGACTGCTTCTTCGTCTGATGTTTGGTGATGTATTATCTCTCATCAGAAATCATATATGGTTTAAATACAACTGTGATAATATATTTTGAAACCCCTGCCAAAAAATCGTCTTAGAAATAAAATATGCTTATTTGCCATTTAATAATTTGATTATGGATAATTTTGGAATTTTATTCACTACTTTTATTAAGAAAGAAAATTAAATTAATGTGTAGGACTCTCCAGCAGTGTAATAGTTCTGCGGGAAATTTTCTACTAATGGTCTTCAACGTACTTGTCCTAGGACTCGTAAAAATATAAGTCGTTCAATATGTCCCCGAGTCATGAGCGCTGAAAAGAGAACACATCACTTAACTAGAACAAAAATGTTAACAAAATACCTGACTATACAGCATATCGTGTCATAACCGCCAAAAAAAAAAAACTTAAGCGCCAAAAAGTAAATTTTACAGGAGAAGTATTTTTTAATTATCCTTGGTTTAAATCGAAGTAGATCTTTAATATTGGCTATATATGATTGTAGTAGAGTGTTATATCTAATGTTAGTAGTTTGAATAAATTTCCTATAAGACAACGCATGTTTGTGGGGACAAGGTATTTTAAGATATTCTTGATGTCATGAAAATTAATTACTTTATTCAAATTAATTTAAAACTAGTAATTATTATCCTTAGCAAGCTGTTCTTTAAACTGTTTCATTTATATCCTTGCAGTTGTTGACACTAGTTTTGCTCTACTTGAAAAAGAGAATTTTAGCTTAAGCGACACTTTGCAGTTACAAAAACATGCAAACAAATTAAAAATTTAAAAGAAAAATGCACTTAAGCTAAAATTTTTTTCTGTATGTCCGTAACGATATTTGACACGACTTTGAAAATTTGACAGATAGTCCGAATTATCGTAAATAATCGATTTTCGTCAAAAACGATTTTTAAAAAGCATGTCGCTTAAGCTTTTTTGGCGGGTATGGCTCGATATTTTTACCAAATCAAAAATATTTCTTTAATGTACAGAGAAGAAAATTGTTGTCTTTCCTGTGATAGAGAATTTCGTATATCGTTTTATGGAAATGTGATGTGTTTATTCAATAAAAACAAGTTTCTGAATTTTCTGTAGTGAAGATTGTTTCTATATTTGATAAACAAATTTGTTGAAAATATTTTTATTGTGTCCTAATGATTTTTTAAAAAATGTTACTTTTAAAAATATATATAATGGGTGATTTTATAAGAACTATCGGAAAGTAAAAAAAAAACACACATAAAATTCAGAAAAATGCATGAAATATTTATTTGGATCGATAGTTGGGTCGATATAATTTAATGTTTGAAGATTATTTCATGCAAATGTTGGCCGCGGCTGCGCCTCAAATGGTCCATCCGCTTAGTCCAATTTTGGCATACTCTTTCCAACATTTCGGCCGGTATCTCACGAATAATGTTGGCAATGTTGGCTTCCAGTGCGTCAATCGAAGCGGGCTTGTCGCTATAGACATTAGCCTTAACATAGCCCCACAAAAAATAGTCTAGAGGCGTTAAATCGCACGATCTGGGCGGCCAATTGACTGGTCCCAAGCGTGAAATAAACTGTTCACCGAACTCGCCTCTCAATTGGTCCATTGTTTCGCGTGCTGTGTGGCATGTGGCACCGTCTTGTTGAAACCACATGTCATGCAAGTCAAGCTCTTCCATTTCGGGCAGAAAAAAGTTTGTTATCATCGCACGGTAGCGCTCACCATTCACAGTAACGTTGTGATTCGCATCATCTTTGAAGAAATACGGCCCAATGATGCCGCCAGCCCATAATCCGCACCAAACGGTTGCTTTTGTGGATGCATTGGTAGCTCTTGCAATGCTTCTGGCTGCTCTTCACTCCAAATACGGCAGTTTTGCTTGTTCACGTATCCATTCAACCAGAAATCAGCCTCGTCGCTGAACACAATTCTTCGATAAAAAAGTGGATCTTCATCTAACTTTTCAAGAGCCCATTCACCAAAAATTTGGCGTTGTGGTAGGTCGTTTGGCTTCAATTCTTGCACCAGCTGTATCTTATAAGGCTTCACACCCAAATCCTTCCGCAAAATTTTCCACGTAGTGGAGTAACAGAGGCCCAATTGCTGCGAACGGCGCCGAATCGATAATTCACGGTCATCACCAACACTGGCCGATACGGCTGCGATATTTTCTTCAGTTCGCACTCTACGTAAACGTGTTGGTGGTTTAATGTCCAACAATGTAAATTTGGTGCGAAATTTTTTTACAATAGCCCGAATAGAAGCCTCAGTAGGTCGATTAAACTGACCATAAAATGGAAGAAGCGCGCGATGAACTTTCTTAACAGAGCACGCATTTTGGTAATAAAATTCAATAATTTGCAAGCGTTGTTCGTTTGTAAGACGATTCATGATTAAATTATAGACCAAACTGAAGATGTTTGACAGTGACACAAGATACAAAACGTGCGTGAGCTGTCAAAACTAGTGTTGCCAAAAAGATAATAGCAAAAAAATCACTCGTTATATGCATCAAATAAAGGTTTTATTTAATTTAATGCTGTTTAAAATATTTACCGTTGTTAAATATTTACTTTTTTCAGTGTACAGTAGTAATATGACTAGTATTAAAGAAATCACCACAGAATAAAGGGTCATTTAGCCAACCGTAAATTGATGTAGTTGCATGTGCGGATCGTTTCTGTCTCATAGCTTTTCAATGTGACAGAAACGATCAGCACATGCAACTAGATCAACGTTACGGTCGGCTAACTGAGCCTTTAAGTATCTTAAGTTTGGATCTACAACCTTTCACTGAGTAGTTAATTATGTCATATATCTCATTGGAAACCAGTCACGTGACTTGTCTTGTGATATGTTCTCTTCCCTCCAGGGACCTTATTAAACATTCTCATGTGAATCGGAAATAATCTTTCTATAGGCTTCTGCACTCGGCTAAATACCAACTTCCAATACATTGAGAGTTCTGAAGCTAAATATAAACTACAAATACACGAAGAATTTTGTAGCTCATTCACTAAGTTCAAACTGCGAATAACAGCTAGCGCACTCGGATAAATAATACGTTAAGAGTTTTAGGTTTCCTGCAAACGGACTTGTACAAACTTCGTTTATATGCATGCAAACTTCAGAGTTTCATATATTCCACCAACTACGTTTAGATACAATACACAAAAAAAAATGTCGTAGGTAATAATGAATTAAATGGTTCGTAATTTATCAAAGAAAAAAATTGTTGAATGAGCACGGTTTTTATTCAAATCTATATAAAAATTCTTCAAATTAAATTTTTTTTAGTTAAACATAAAATTTTAGTAGAACTTTAATTTTACATTTTCATGTTGTTTTGCATAAAATATCTTAAAAAGTACCCAACAATTTAGTCAAAATAACACATATATATGTAGTTAAATTAGTAGTAAGTTTTCGTAATCGTCTTGAATAGAAACAACACAAGCATTTATGCAAATAAACAGCCCTCAAGGATGTTAAGTTGAATAAATTGTCTGTTAACCCTGCTGTTAGGTTTGGACCATTTTGATCAATTTTTTTCTTTTTGCTTTAACTACGGAACGGTTCAACATGTCAACTTAAAACGTTAGCTAGTGTTTTATTACTTCTACGAAATTTTGCATATGAATTTGCTGCATATGATGCACTTACTATCGCACTTAAATTTGCAGCACCTGCAAGTCAGTCCCTCGTTTTCTAGCAGATGACATTTTTGGTAAGCCGCTCGTAGATGCTGCACAGTCAGAAAATGATGATATAATTTCAGTCAGAAGCGATTCCACAAATCTCGAATAGGCGCTAACTTATCATTAAAAAGTCGTAAAGCACATTTTAGTGCGTTTATTATTTTAAAAAAACTATATAGACGATAATGGTCCTATACCTAAGACTCGTAAGTTTTTTTTAACCTAACAGCAGGGTTAATTTGACAAAGTATTGTCAAGTTCGCTGCTGCAGATAAAGAAGAAGAGCAAGTAATTTTTTGTAATATATACATGTATACTAGTGCTTTTGATTCGAGATTTCGCGGGATCCAGCACATTTTCTAGGGAAAAAAATGGCGGGAAATTTGTGCGGGAATTCCCGGACTTTTTATATCATTAATGCATCTTTACTTTGTAAGCACACATTTTTAGTGCGGCTCTTAGAAAAATATTTAAATAAAATAAAAGATATACACTCTAAAACACTTTTGTTGAAAATTAGGTCGATAATAGTCGGCAACACTTTACAGGTTATTATACACACACGCATTATTTTTGAACAAAATGTTTTTACGAAAAAAATCGATTGGCTGCGTGCAGGTTTGAGCCGCGACCTCCTGACTGATAGTCTGACGTATCTACCATTCAGCCATAGCCGTATTATACTTTATGTTACATTTTTCCACTTGGACTAAATATGTTTAATTTGAAAGGTTTTTTTAATAAAATAACTACAAAATCGATGTAATTTTAGACAAGGAGAAATTTTGAACACAAATTTAGACAATATATGATCTTAAATATGAAATAATGCTTTAGACATTCATTTCCGCAAAAAATTGTTTTTTTCGGTGATCAAGTAAAATTATAATATATATATATATATATATATATATATATATATATATATATATATATATATATATATATATATATATATATATATATATATATATATATATATATATATATATATATATATATATATATATATATATATATATATATATATATATATATATATATATATATATATATATATATATATATATATATATATATATATATATATATATATATATATATATATATAAAACAATTCTCACTAAGATTGAGCTCTTAACTTCAATTCTAAGTACTTGCAATTTAAATGTGAAATTTTTCCATATAAAATGCATGTAAAAATTTGTTTTTCAAATTTCTAATGCTTAGACACATTTCATCATATTGAGAAAATTGCCTGAGTGTTTTTTTGTGTAACTCGCACTGGCTTTGTAAAAAAATTATGCACACAGAAAAAATTATCATAGGTTTTTATTTTAACACACGGGTTTGAATTAGTTTTTAAATTTTATTATTTTTTTCTTTTATTTTTAAATATTAGAATAGAAAATGTTGATAGAAAAAGATGCGATTTTTATTAAATATTTTCGAATTTTAGTGTTTAATTATACGAATTTTGTGACAGGTCCCATTTCCGTAAAATAAATATTTGAATTTATGAATTTAGTAATAGAATACGAATTATAGTTTTTTCTGTGCAACTAAACTGCAGGCAAACCCTTTAAAAAATCGGTTTCCAAATGTCAGAGTTTTGATTGAGGGTAGCGAACTTCCCACCGATTTTCTAAAACGATTTGTGCAACCAAACAGCAAGCAACCCCTTTCAAAAAAAAAAAGAACTTTGGAAATCGGTTCACAAATGACAGAGTTATGCCAATAGATACATAAAAATATACGCGAATTCATAACCTCCTTCTTTTTTGATGTCGGTTAATAAATAAAGAAATTTACAAAATTTATTAATATCCGATGACGCGCTGTAAAGTTATTCAATCTTGAATATGACGAAGATTTCTCAGGAACTGGCTGAGTTATAAAAGTTTAGACGGCTAGTTCTTACGGCACGTGATGCGCACGTAAGAGTAGAATATACATTTGTTTATGTATGTATGTCAAATTTCGTGAAAACGGAAAGTTTTTGAAATCTGAAGTGCCATGCAAACGAAATACGCACAAAAAGCTGTTTTAATGGCATTAGACAATTAGTTTTAATGGGGTTCGACAAAAAAACAAAAGATGAAGCACCGCTGATTGCTCGAATAAACTTTTTCATTATTCTGAAAGACTGCAAAAAAACGTGTTCAGGAAATAGTAGCATTAGCAAAGAATTTTACACTTGAAAAACATATTTTAGATAAAGAAACTAATTTTTGAATTTTGGGTTTAGTGGCACTGTCAAAAATAAAAGCACCAAAAATTATACTAAAAAAGCACTGAGCACTAACTCCAAAATTTTTCGCGTCGAAAAATTTAAAAAGAACTAAAAACGGTACGAAAAGCACTGAGTTGACAACGCTGTACATGAGTCTCCAACAGTCATAATTTTAGAGCATTTTTGATGGTTTTTTGATTTTGACGCTGAAGCGCTCTTTTATGTCAATAACAAGAGCTCCCAAGTGCTACACCGCGAACAAATATCATGCATGTTCGAAACGCTTTTCCAAGCAGGAGAAACAACAACAACTAGCTTCTCTCGCTTGCAAACCTACTTCGGCCGAAGCGGTAGTATTTGCTGGCTTTTTTTTTTTTACAAAAAAAATTTTAAATACAATTAATTTTTTTGTTATATCAATTAAATAATTAATTGATTTTAAACCTACAACAATTTTTGTAAATACAATTATGAAATTGTAAGTTAAAGGAAAATCAGAAAAAAAATTAAAAAATTTTTTTTGTTGAATTCAAATTTATTTCAATTAAGATTATTGTTATATCAACAACGTGAATTGTTGATTTTCCGAACAAATATTATCGTAATTGTTGTATTAACAACAATATTTTTTTATACAATCACAAACCACGAAGCGACTTTTTGCTTGTCTGCGCAAAACACTAAATGTCTTTGTGGGGAATCGAACCGGCGACCTCTGGACTAACAGAGTAACGTTCTTACCTCTCAGCTACGGAGCAATTCGTTATTAAATACGTAAATAATGAATACATACAAAACGTGATTTGCTTTGTTTCATCTACGTGTGTGCATTAATTTGTTATGTCAACAATGGTGATTGTTAATTTTTTTCACAATACATAACAAAAAATTTGGTTAGTTCAGTTTGTTGAAAAAAAATTTCTTGATTTGCTTTGTTTCATTTATATATGTGCATTCATTTGTTATATCAAAAATGATGATTGTTAATTTTTTCACAATACATAACAAAAAATTTGGTTAGTTCAGTTTGTTGAAAAAAAATTCTGTGTTTGTCGTATCAACAACTAAATTTGTTGTATTAACAAAATATATTGTTGAATTTAAATTACATATTAACAATTGAAATTGTTAGTTGCAGTTTGATGATATTTTTTCTGAGTTAGTTGAATTGAATAAAATTTTCCAATGTGAATTAATTTCATCATTTTAAAAAAGGTTACAAACGAAGAAACTTCATTAATATAAACAAAACTATATTAGTCTAATTGAATAAAATATTTTTGAATAATTTTTTTCAAATGTACTAAAAGAATGTAGATTTGAACACATTTATTCATTGTGATAAAAATACTCTTATTAAAAAAAGTTATTAAATGATTGTTGTTAATGTAATTGTTATTGTGTGGTTTAAGAATTCAGTGCGTCTTTTAAGAATAAATATATATAGTTAAATTTTATGTCGGATTGTGTTATTTGTGTTGATTTATCCAACGCTAATATAAAGTTTAAAAAAAGTAACAGTGAACTTGGTTGAAAATATAGCAGAAAATATTGTACAGTTTTTCCAACCCTAATTTTATGCAAAAATATTAATATGTGACTATTCGAAAAAAATTAATAAATTAATATATTTACAGGAAATAGACTAATTTTCTTCAAATTTACTATTTTGTTAAAATTTAGTTAGTTGTATAATGACCAACTTTTCTTCTAATCTATATGTCATTTTGCGCCACTTGTTACCGCTTTCAAGCTCAAGGTTTTGGAAGGGGAACTTTTAAATGGAAAATACAATTTTTTAAAGTTTAATATACAAACTAGATGGAATATACCTTATGTATATTTTAATCCTTTTGGGAGCGGTAATATCTCTTTTTCCCCTCCCCCAAATCAGCGCCAGCATCGAAATCGATAATACTTTTAAACGATAGTTTAATGAGTCAGCGTATTGAAATGACTGCAAAAATAATCGCCGAAAAATGTAAATTTGGTGGTTGTTACTTGCGTTTGGGACTTCTGACTTAGTTGGCATCTGCACATTTATTCATTGAACATCATCCAACTTTCTATAATTTTTTTTGGATTATTGTTTATTTATCTTTTTTTTGTCGTCGCCTGGGTATATAGAATAGAAGATTCGCTACGCAAAGATTTTATGCTTAGCTGGCTTAAGACTGGACTTGGAAGTTTGTGAATAAGAGGCTGCCCAAAGATTGTTTCTTAACATAACAAGATGAAAAATTCTTGTGCATGCCCAAAAGCAGCATAATAAACACAAAGTCTATATACCCATCGAAGCCAATATGTACCTAGAAAAGAAAGCTCTTGCCTCTGCAAACGACAGTTTAGGCAGAAAATTTTTAATCAGCAAAAACAGGATATGATACACCCATAGGAGCAACTTTGGGTAGCGGTCCAAGGCTAAGCAATACATTATAAATAGTCAGTAGATAAAGTACTTCATGCATGGTTTTTATGAGATTATTCATAACAGATTTGTCCAATTTTACATAATGAAGAATATACCAAAGAGATGGGCGATTATTTATTTAGGTTCCAGGTATTTGGTTGATTCTTCACAACATTTTAACTGATTTGGAACGTTTCTTTTACCATTGTTTACCCGCAATGAAAAACTCTAAAACAATATTGGGCGATTGTACATTTAGGTGCTTTAGACATACGACTTTCCTTTAGGCGATTATCACAGTTAAAGCATTAGTATGCGGTTCTAATCCAGGAAATTTTTCCAAATAAATCATAACGAAAAGAATGCTGAAATATTCAACCATGCACAAAAACATAAATGTACGTATTTTCTAGCATAATAAACAGACAACAACTGTCTGTAATTTGTGGTTAAACTCTTTCAGAGTTATGGACTTGCTCAAAACAACAAAAAGATACAGATTTTCGTTAGCAATATCTAGCAAAAAACTAATATGATCTATTTGATATTAGCATTCTTATTTCAATTTAATCTCAAAACAACGAATTTTACAAAGGCATCAAAAAAGTTTAAGTAAATAAAACAATAAATTGGAGGTTGACCTTAGAAGCCAATATATTGCTCCACTCTATTTACTAAAACTATTCAGTTCAATTTTTTTTTATAATTCAAAGCCCAAGTGTGAAAATAAGCTTCTTTGACAGAGAAACAATGTCTTGTCTTGTTGACAGGTCGGAAATTTGTTTGACGTTGTTCGGAACTCTAACAATGCGTTTGCATGTAGTAAATGTGTTGTATATTGTGTAATATTGAGTATTATTAATGATCCTTTTCTTTGAATTTTTGTTTTTTTTTTCTTCATTTTTGTTGATCGCATTGATTTTTCTGTTATTATTTATGATTTTCATAGTTGAACAATACAGCTTTGTTTTTATAATTTTTTTCTATCTTACACGTACATATGTATGTAGTATATGTGAGTACATGTTGGCTTATATTTCTACAGGTAGTTGTTGAAAATTATATGATTCTTCGTCTTTTAACTGTGAAAAACTTAACACATACAGTCATTTATTAATTCATTCATACAACCATTGTGACTGCGTTCATCGCCTTGATCATTTGTTGTCTATTGATGTAAAAAGCTTCTGTAATTTTAAGAAAAATATCTATTGTCGAGCAATTTTGAAAGATTACAATTAATGCTGATTACATAAAATTTTAAAGTAAAAATGTATAGTATACATATTTATAAAGTCTTGATAAATAACGGTCAATATTTTTCTTATTACATACTTGGACCGTTGGGTACCTTTTTTGGCGTTGTTCAGGCGGCCTCTTTCTTTAGCCAAAATTATTTTATGGCGAAGTTCTTTATCGATTCCTATGAAACTGTGATGGCATAAAGTGACGAAAAAGTGGGCAGTGCCATACCCATTCAAAGTAAATATTATTTTTAAATTACTTCTACTTAACCGAATCTTAATAAAATTGGCACACATACTAAGCTCCACTTTAAATGCAATATTGTCACTAGAAAAGTGGGCACTGCCACGCCCATTTAAAGTAAATGTATTTTTAAACTACTTCTACTTAGTCCAATCTAATAAAACTTGGCACACACATTAAGCTCCAGCATAAATTCAATATTATGACTAGAAGAGTAAGCAGTGCCACGCCCATCCACAGGAATTATTTTTTTCAGTTAGTTCTACTTAGCTGAATTTTATGAAACTTGACAAAAACATTAAGATCCGCTGAGAGTCCAATATTGTGGCAAGAAAATTGGGAAGTTCCACGCCCAGTCAAAGGAGCCCTTCCATTCTAACCATTACTTTTTTCCGTAATAACTTAATCGCAATTTCTTCAACAAGAACAATATGTACAGCAGGTGTATAACTTTTTAAACATTTTTGCAAATAGGAAATTTGAGCATAAGCAAGCAGGATTTTTATTTCGAAATCTTAAAAGAAATCCGCACCAAACGCAGTTACTTTTCTTAACACAATTTTTGAAAAATACCAAATTCTTATGCAAGTTCTTCTTCATACGAGTATAGCTAGTTTATGGTACAAGTGTAACTGACCTAATGTTCTAAAACTCTTGGGTGAATCAGTTGCATATGAGCCGAAATATTTTTCAGAAAACGCAACAGAAATTTGTAAGATATTTATAGACTTTTCGTATGGCGGGGGTGGGGGAGGATAATATTTTCCCGTCCCTGGATCCGGACATGGTTGTTATATATAAGCGAAACTACGCAGAATTGTTCTCTTGATAGATTGTTCTATATATTACTTGAAAACCTTTTACTTCAATGTTTTAATTATTCCTTGTAATATGTTTGAAAATTTTTAGAGGTATGACTATTTTTAACAAAGCGTTACTTTCTCGTAAATAGCAAAAAATCGCAGGAAACGAAAACTTGATTAAAATCCCAATACTCAACAACTTCTGGAAGCCTTAAGGTGAAAACTGATGGCAACTTTTTAAAAAGCTTCTGTACATAAAAAAACAGCGATTTTCTAGGCTAGCTGAAACACTAAGGATTTTAAATGTCGCAAACATTTTTTTCTTTTTCGTCATAAATTTTTTTTAATTTGTGTACCTGTTTAGCTAATAACTAACTGCAGAGAGAACAACAGAACATCAAATATTGTTTTGGCCAAAGAAAGTGGTCGTCTGAACCATAGTGCGATCTATAGAATTATTAAGACTGTACTAACTGTTATGTGGATTAAATGTACTTCATTTGCAGTAATTTTGACTTAGCTGCACAATAAAATTTTCACGATTTTATGTGCAGATAAGTCAAGAATGCTGTTCGCTGAAATGTACTTACCTGCCTTAATGTGCACGTAAACACAAATATTTAGTGAGAACATTTAACCTTGATTTTTTATATAAAAATAATTAAAAACTGTCAAAAAATATGTTAAATGTGCAGGTATACAAAGTGAACTTAAAAAAGGATTTTGAAGAATAATCACAGAAAACAAATATTTTGTGCAGTTAACTCAAAATGCAGCTAATATTGATTTTTTGTATGAAAATAATTTTAAAATGGCACAAATTTGAGGCATTTATCTTAAAAGTGCACGTATAGAAAGTGCACTTAAAAAACGAATTTGTATTGGATTTTAAGGAATAGTGACACTAGATAATTATTTTGTACAGCTAAGTCAAAAGTGCTCTTAAGTAAAAGGCAGTTTAATCAAAACTACTGTAATAACATTCTCTATTTACGTACTCAAAATTTTCTATTTTATAGCGAGGACTATCTTCAAGCAACTAACATCTGCATTGAAACTGTTTATCAAAACCTGGTGATTTCATCAATTTACTCTCCCCCCAGCTATTATATCACAGAAAGTCGATATAGTACAATTTTCAAGTCATTAGGCCCACTGTTTTTGCCCGTTGGTGACTAAAACGTTAAGCATACTTTCTGGGTATCGCGACTAATCACCCCTAAAGGTCGCGTTTTGTTCGACACAATTGCTAAAATCTGTTTGAATGTTATTTCAACTTAGCCAACTTATGGGCCAACAGATCGACAAAAAATTTCAGATGTTATTGACTTCGGAGTAGTAAAAGGAGTTCTCAGTCAAATAATTGAAGTTGAAGCTTCCTTAGACTTATCTTCAGACCACTCACGGACTATCATTACCATCTACTCACTCTTAATAGCTTCACCCACTTGCGATTTGATGCACTCACTCATCTATTGGCTGAAATATAAAAAATATTTAAGCTCCCATTGCACGGAAAATTTGCCGCTAAGAATGCCTGAAGACATAGACGTCTCTATTACACGCTTAGAGACAAACATTACGCAAGCTGCGAAAATGCTACACTCTCAAACACTTTTGTTCAAAATTAGGTCGATAATAGTCGGTAACACTTTACAGATTATTATCGGCGTAAAATTACACACGCATTATTTTTGAACAAAATGTTTTAAATGTTAAAAAAAGCTGACTTATAGTCTGACGTATCTATCATTAAGCCATAGCCATATTATACTTTATGTTAAATTTTTTCCACTTGGACTAAATATGTTTAATTTGAAAGTTTTTCTTTAATCAAATAACCACAAAATGGATGTAATTTTAGCAAGGAGAAATTTTCAACACAAATTTAGACAACGCTGCAGATCCCCGCAGTAAAAATGATGCTGAAGGAATGCATCAAGAGGCTTCAAAATTTATTAGAACTCCAAAAACTGCATCTTTGCAAAAATTCTTTCACGGAACCGATGCAACACTACAAACGGATTATTAGTTATGGCGAGCAGCCAGAGGCCATAAAAGACCGGTGATATGTAAACTTATATTACGAATTTCGGATGGGGAATGAGCAAGAACTGATGCCGAAAAAGGTACGCTGTTCGTTAAATAGTTAAAAAAGGTATTTACTCAAAACACAACTTCTGATGTAGTTGAGCTGCCACCAGCTGTCGCTGAAGCTGCCGTTCATCTGAGATTTAACATTCGAAAAATTGAAAATACTATCGCTGACTTAAATTCGAGGAAAGTTCCAGGTGCTGATAAAATCAGTAACAAAGTGATTCTAGAGTAGTGCTGTCAATGCGGATAAAAATTTAATTTCTGCTGATTTTTGTTATGAACAGAGGTTAAGCTTTCAGTTATAACGCTGTTTACATGAATCAATTTAAACAGCATTTGTTGCCTGGAGCTTATGTCCTTCAACTACTCGATGAAATAAACACAGGTGGCATCGCCAGCCCATATGTTTATTGCCGCCCCTTGTAATTTTAAATGAATTTTTTGTCTTTGTTTATTGTTTTTTATGTATGAATTACATGTTAAGTTTTGTACACAGAAAAAAAAAATTTTAAATACAATTAATTTTTTTGTTATATCAATTAAATAATTAATTGATTTTGAACCTACAACGATTTTTGTAAATACAATTACGAAATTGTAAGTTAAGGGAAACTCAGAAAAAAAACGTTTAACAATTTTTTTGTTGATTTCAAATTTATTTCAATTAAGATTATTGTTATATCAACAATATTAATTGTTGATCATAGTTGTTGTATCAACAATATTTTTTTATACACAATCCTCGAAGCGACTTTTTGTGCTTGTCTACGAAAAACACTAAATGTATTTGGGTGGAATCGAACCGGCGACCTCTGGACTAATAGACTAACGTTCTTACCTCTCAGCTACATAGCAATACGTTATCAAATACGCAAATAATGAATACACACAAAACGTGATTTGCTTAGTTTCATCTTCGTGTGTGTGTTCATTTGTTATATCAACAATGGTGATTGTCAATTTTTTTCACAATAGTTAACAAAAAATTTGGTTAGTTCAGTTTGTTGAAAAAAATTTCTTGATTTGCTTTGTTTCATTTATATGTGTGCATTCATTTGTTATATCAAAAATGATGATTGCTCATCATTTTTGATATAACAAATACATAGCAAAAAATTTGGTTAGTTCACTTTGTTGAAAAAAATTTCTGTGTTTGTCGTATCAACAACCAAATTTGTTGTATTGACAAAATATATGTTTGAATTTAAATTACATATTAACAATTGAAATTGTTAGTTGCAGTTTGATGAAATTTTTTTCTGTGTACCTAATGTTTAATTTTTGGACATAAATTTGAAATATATGGTTGATACATGTATCAAAATAAAAATTTGTTGGGGTTCCTTTTTATATGATTACTTCTTGGCATATATTTGTGGTCACACACAGCTTAAGTCGAGTGAGGACAAAATTAAAATTTTGGTGTGATCGGTACATTCGTGTCTAAATCAACTCGCTGCAAATTTTTTAAGTTTGTAACTTTTTAAGACGACAATTATCTATAAATAAGTTAAGGAAAAACAAACTGACGACTGGTTGGATGCGAGTTTTTGACACTTTAAACAGCTCTCCCGAAAATGTTTGAAAACGACTTAGCGGTTCAGACTTGTGACCAAAGATATTATAAGGTGTTGTACGTTCGTTTGTGATATCCCAGTAAAAAATTTGCTTACTAGTAGGCAAAAAAGTATATGAAGATTTAAGTCGTAACTACTTACAATTTGACTCGATAACTACTTATTTTTGTTTGAGAAGTCCAAAAAATAAGGGGTACCCCTTACAAATGTATTTACATTGTCACAGCAATGAGCTAGTTATTATTTGGCTTACTTGAAGCTAAAAAATAAGTGGTAAAATAAACAATAAAAATTTAAAAAAATTTTACACATATTTTATTTATATATATTTGATTTTTTATTTTTTTACTTATCTGGGATCCGAGTCTGGGCTCGTTCAGATTTCAAGACAAGAACTTTACCCACTTATAAGTTTAAGCGACAAAAATTAGTTTTCATATACAAACACATGTTGACTTAAAAAGTGGTTGTCTACTTATTTTATTAATACATATCACAAAATTTGAACTACTTTCAGATAGTGAGAAATATACGTAATAATTTTATTAAGAACTAAGTGGTAGTTCTAATTTGAAGCATAGTAATAAGTACCACTCATTACTTTTTAACCCATTAATAAAGCACCACCGATTACAAAAATCACAAAAGTTTTTGCTGGGATGTATTATAAATGTCCTGGTCGACAAAATGGATGTAATTTTGGGCAAGGAGAAATTTTCAACACAAATTTAGACAATGCTTCAGATCCCCGCAGTAAAAATGATGCTGAAGGAATGCATCAAGAGGCTTCAAAATTTATTAGAACTCCAAAAACTGCATCTTTGCAAAAATTCTTTCACGGACCCGATGCAACACCACAAACGGATTATTAGTTATGGCGAGCAGCCAGAGGCCATAAAAGACCGGTGATATGTAAACTTATATTACGAATTTCGGATGGGGAATGAGCAAGAACTGATGCCGAAAAAGGTACGCTGTTCGTTAAATAGTTAAAAAAGGTATTTACTGAAAACGCAACTTCTGATGTAGTTGAGCTGCCACCAGCTGTCGCTGAAGCTGAGATTTAACATTCGAAAAATTGAAAATACTATCGCTGACTTAAATTCGAGGAAAGTTCCAGGTGCTGATAAAATCAGTAACAAAGTGATTCTAGAGTAGGGCTGTCAATGCGGATAAAAATTTAATTTCTGCTGATTTTTGTTATGAACAGAGGTTAAGCTTTCAGTTATAACGCTGGTTACATGAATCAATTTAAACAGCATTTGTTGCCTGGAGCTTATGTCGTTCAACTACTCGATGAAATAAACACAGGTGGCATCGCCAGCCCATATGTTTATTGCCGCCCCTTGTAATTTTAAATGAATTTTTTGTCTTTGTTTATTGTTTTTTATGTATGAATTACATGTTAAGTTTTGTACACAGAAAAAAAAATTTTAAATACAATTAATTTTTTTGTTATATCAATTAAATAATTAATTGATTTTGAACCTACAACGATTTTTGTAAATACAATTACGAAATTGTAAGTTAAGGGAAACTCAGAAAAAAACGTTTAACAATTTTTTTGTTGATTTCAAATTTATTTCAATTAAGATTATTGTTATATCAACAATATTAATTGTTGATCATAGTTGTTGTATCAACAATATTTTTTTATACACAATCCTCGAAGCGACTTTTTGTGCTTGTCTACGAAAAACACTAAATGTATTTGGGCGGAATCGAACCGGCGACCTCTGGACTAATAGACTAACGTTCTTACCTCTCAGCTACAGAGTAATACGTTATCAAATACGCAAATAATGAATACACACAAAACGTGATTTGCTTTGTTTCATCTTCGTGTGTGTGTGTTCATTTGTTATATCAACAATGGTGATTGTCAAATTTTTTCACAATAGTTAACAAAAAATTTGGTTAGTTCAGTTTATTGAAAAAAATTTCTTGATTTGCTTTGTTTCATTTATATGTGTGCATTCCTTTGTTATATCAAAAATGATGATTGTTCATTTTTTTCACAATACATAGCAAAAAATTTGGTTAGATCACTTTGTTGAAAAAAATTTCTGTGTTTGTCGTATCAACAACCAAATTTGTTGTATTGACAAAATATATGTTTGAATTTAAATTACATATTAACAATTGAAATTGTTAGTTGCAGTTTGATGAAATTTTTTTCTGTGTACCTAATGTTTAATTTTTGGACATAAATTTGAAATATATGTTTGATACATGTATCAAAATAAAAATTTGTTGGGGTTCCTTTTTATATGATTACTTCTTGGCATATATTTGTGGTCACAAACAGCTTAAGTCGAGTGAGGACAAAATTAAATTTTTGGTGTGATCGGTACATTCGTGTCTAAATCAACTCGCTGCAAATTTTTTAAGTTTGTAACTTTTTAAGACGACAATTATCTATAAATAAGTTAAGGAAAAACAAACTGACGACTGGTTGGATGCGAGCTTTTGACACTTTAAACAGCTCTCCCGAAAATGTTTGAAAACGACTTAGCGGTTCAGATTTGTGACCAAAGATATTATAAGGTGTTGTACGTTCGTTTGTGATATCCCAGTAAAAAATTTGCTTACTAGTAGGCAAAAAAGTATATGAAGATTTAAGTCGTAACTACTAACAATTTGACTCGATAACTACTTATTTTTGTTTGAGAAGTCAAAAAAATAAGGGGTACCCCTTACAAATGTATTTACATTGTCACAGCAATGAACTAGTTATTATTTGGCTTACTTGAAGCTAAAAAATAAGTGGTAAAATAAACAATAAAAATTAAAAAAAATTTACACATATTTTATTTATATATATTCGATTTTTTATTTTTTTTACTCATCTGGGATCCGAGCCTGGGCTCGTTCAGATTTCAAGACAAGAACTTTACCCACTTATAAGTTTAAGCGACAAAAATTAGTTTTCATATACAAACACGTGTTGACTTAAAAAGTGGTTGTCTACTTATTTTATTAATACATATCACAAAATTTGAACTACTTTCAGATAGTGAGAAATATACGTAATAATTTTATTAAGAACTAAGTGGTAGTTCTAATTTGAAGCATAGTAATAAGTACAACTCATTACTTTTTAACCCATTAATAAAGCACCACCGATTACAAAAATCACAAAAGTTTTTGCTGGGATGTATTATAAATGTCCTGGTCGACGGTTTGAGACTTCTGGGAGCCCTATTCTAGAGCTACACCACATATCAAAATTAATAAATCTATTAATTTTTAATGCAGTTTTACGAATAGAATACTATCCTGCGGAATGGAAGATGCTATTGATACCTAAGCCCGGAAAAGACCATACTAAAGTGGAATCTTATAGGTCTATAAGCTTATTGTCAAATATATCAAAATTATTTGGAAACTGCTTATGCATACTAAATGGGAGTGGATGTATCCCAGATCATCATTTTGGTTTCAGGAGGCAATATAACACTATCGAACAAACGCATAGGCTTGTGAATGTGGTCTCTTCATTGATGTTTCTCAGGCTTTTGATAAAGTATGAAATGAAGGGATTAATAAAAAAGTTAAAGCAAAATTTACTCTCTAACACTCACAAGCTATTAGAAAGCTTTTTAACTGGACGAAAATTCATCATCACAAAATTTTCACCTCAATTGATTCAAGCTGGAGTTCCTCAAGGTAGCATTTTTGGTCCTGTATTATATCTGATATATATCTCCGACCCTATAAACATTCCCACATAAACATTTGCTGATGATACAGCTTTTCTAAGCGTCAACGCAATTCCTGAAGAAGCTTCCAAAAAATTTAAGGAATATGTAATGCATGTGGAAAATGGTTAAAACAGTGGAGACTAAAAATAAACGAACAAAACTGTGTTCATAATACGTTTACATTGCGCAGGGAAACATGTCCGCCTATTTATATCAATAATCATATCATACCGCAGCACTTTGAGGTTAAATACCCTGCGGTAAATGGAACTGATACAAAATAAGTCACGTGACCGGTCCCCAGGTGGTAGGGACCAGTCCGAGTTCTAACACTTCTTATGAAGCGTACCAGCCACTTTTACATGGGGATGGCCTAGGATGGGGTTAATTGATACTTGTCTCTAAACTATCTTATGGAGTCCTAATCGGTGTAGAATAATATAGATTATATATAAATATTATTCCCAAATTCAGCTGTAATTATCGACTAATTTATTTTTTATTGTTACAAATCCAAGTAGAAGTTGTATTTTATTTTTAAGCGGTGTCTTTGATAGGATTCGAACCCATAACCTCCGGCATGACAGGCTAGTACACTACCCACTCCACCACAGGGGAACATATTTCAATGTTGTAAATAGCAGTTAAGCTGGAATTAATAACTGAATATAGTTACGGAACAGGTTCCTGAGTGGAATGGCAGTCTTATTGAAGGGAGACAATTAATATTATATAGATACTATGTCTAGGTCTAATAAATAATAATTTTAAAGTAAAAAATGTTACTAACATTAAAAATAGAGAGCGAGTTCCCCAACCACTATTTCGTGTGGAAATGGAACCAGGTGATATGAAATTAAAAAGGAATGAAGTACACCCCATTTACAGCTTAAGATATTTGCTGCACCGACGAGTTACCGTAGAGGAACCACACAAGCGAGCAGGGCCCATTCAATGTCTAAATTGCCAAGAATATGGCCACACCAAAACATATTGCAAGTTGCGCACCGTTTGTGTCGTCTGTGGTGAACTACACAGCACTGCCAATTGTGATAAGCAAAAAGATGATTCCAAAATGAAAAAGTGTAGCAATTGCCATCAAAATCACACTGCAAACTACAGGGGCTGCCCTGTCTATGTACATGTTAAGCAGTCTTTGTCTAACAGACGTAATCACACCTATGCTCAACCTAATTTCGACAATACAAATTATCCCCAGTTGCGCCAACCAGCTACCAGCCGGCCTTCATACGCCAACATTTTTAAGGCCAACCAGCCCATAGCGCAAAACATACCAAACAGCTAGTTCTCGTACGCTAATTCTTTGAAGTCTAACCAGCCCCCAGCTCAAAAACGGCCTCTTGCCAACGAAAACAGTGGTTTCAATTTTGATCGACTTGAGGCTTCAATAGAAAATTTAATACAAACCGTAAATTTTTTTACAACCAACATGACCTGCATGATGCAGGAAGTGTTGAAAATGCAGTCTACATTATTGCAGGCTGCATTAAACAAACCATGAACTTAAAAATCTGTTTCTGGAATGCAAACGGCATCCGCCAACATAAAAACGAAATAGAATACTTCATGATGGATAAACAAATTGATGTTATGCTTATCTCTGAAACGCACTTGACTGCTAGAAGTTTTTTTAAAATCAACGGATATACTCTCTACGACACTAAGGACCCCCAAGGTAGAGCTTGTGGTGGCTCGGGTATAGTAATAAAATCGCGATTAAAACATTACTTAATGAGTGATCATTGTGAAGACTATCTTCAAGCAACTAACATCTGCATTGATATTAACAATTGAAATTGTTAGTTGCAGTTTGATGAAATTTTTTTCTGTGTACCTAATGTTTAATTTTTGGACATAAATTTGAAATATATGGTTGATACATGTATCAAAATAAAAATTTGTTGGGGTTCCTTTTTATATGATTACTTCTTGGCATATATTTGTGGTCACACACAGCTTAAGTCGAGTGAGGACAAAATTAAAATTTTGGTGTGATCGGTACATTCGTGTCTAAATCAACTCGCTGCAAATTTTTTAAGTTTGTAACTTTTTTAGACGACAATTATCTATAAATAAGTTAAGGAAAAACAAACTGACGACTGGTTGGATGCGAGTTTTTGACACTTTAAACAGCTCTCCCGAAAATGTTTGAAAACGACTTAGCGGTTCAGACTTGTGACCAAAGATATTATAAGGTGTTGTACGTTCGTTTGTGATATCCCAGTAAAAAATTTGCTTACTAGTAGGCAAAAAAGTATATGAAGATTTAAGTCGTAACTACTTACAATTTGACTCGATAACTACTTATTTTTGTTTGAGAAGTCCAAAAAATAAGGGGTACCCCTTACAAATGTATTTACATTGTCACAGCAATGAGCTAGTTATTATTTGGCTTACTTGAAGCTAAAAAATAAGTGGTAAAATAAACAATAAAAATTTAAAAAAATTTTACACATATTTTATTTATATATATTTGATTTTTTATTTTTTTACTTATCTGGGATCCGAGTCTGGGCTCGTTCAGATTTCAAGACAAGAACTTTACCCACTTATAAGTTTAAGCGACAAAAATTAGTTTTCATATACAAACACATGTTGACTTAAAAAGTGGTTGTCTACTTATTTTATTAATACATATCACAAAATTTGAACTACTTTCAGATAGTGAGAAATATACGTAATAATTTTATTAAGAACTAAGTGGTAGTTCTAATTTGAAGCATAGTAATAAGTACCACTCATTACTTTTTAACCCATTAATAAAGCACCACCGATTACAAAAATCACAAAAGTTTTTGCTGGGATGTATTATAAATGTCCTGGTCGACAAAATGGATGTAATTTTAGGCAAGGAGAAATTTTCAACACAAATTTAGACAATGCTTCAGATCCCCGCAGTAAAAATGATGCTGAAGGAATGCATCAAGAGGCTTCAAAATTTATTAGAACTCCAAAAACTGCATCTTTGCAAAAATTCTTTCACGGACCCGATGCAACACCACAAACGGATTATTAGTTATGGCGAGCAGCCAGAGGCCATAAAAGACCGGTGATATGTAAACTTATATTACGAATTTCGGATGGGGAATGAGCAAGAACTGATGCCGAAAAAGGTACGCTGTTCGTTAAATAGTTAAAAAAGGTATTTACTGAAAACGCAACTTCTGATGTAGTTGAGCTGCCACCAGCTGTCGCTGAAGCTGCCGTTCATCTGAGATTTAACATTCGAAAAATTGAAAATACTATCGCTGACTTAAATTCGAGGAAAGTTCCAGGTGCTGATAAAATCAGTAACAAAGTGATTCTAGAGTAGGGCTGTCACTGCGGATAAAAATTTAATTTCTGCTGATTTTTGTTATGAACAGAGGTTAAGCTTTCAGTTATAACGCTGGTTACATGAATCAATTTAAACAGCATTTGTTGCCTGGAGCTTATGTCGTTCAACTACTCGATGAAATAAACACAGGTGGCATCGCCAGCCCATATGTTTATTGCCGCCCCTTGTAATTTTAAATGAATTTTTTGTCTTTGTTTATTGTTTTTTATGTATGAATTACATGTTAAGTTTTGTACACAGAAAAAAAAATTTTAAATACAATTAATTTTTTTGTTATATCAATTAAATAATTAATTGATTTTGAACCTACAACGATTTTTGTAAATACAATTACGAAATTGTAAGTTAAGGGAAACTCAGAAAAAAACGTTTAACAATTTTTTTGTTGATTTCAAATTTATTTCAATTAAGATTATTGTTATATCAACAATATTAATTGTTGATCATAGTTGTTGTATCAACAATATTTTTTTATACACAATCCTCGAAGCGACTTTTTGTGCTTGTCTACGAAAAACACTAAATGTATTTGGGCGGAATCGAACCGGCGACCTCTGGACTAATAGACTAACGTTCTTACCTCTCAGCTACAGAGTAATACGTTATCAAATACGCAAATAATGAATACACACAAAACGTGATTTGCTTTGTTTCATCTTCGTGTGTGTGTGTTCATTTGTTATATCAACAATGGTGATTGTCAAATTTTTTCACAATAGTTAACAAAAAATTTGGTTAGTTCAGTTTATTGAAAAAAATTTCTTGATTTGCTTTGTTTCATTTATATGTGTGCATTCCTTTGTTATATCAAAAATGATGATTGTTCATTTTTTTCACAATACATAGCAAAAAATTTGGTTAGATCACTTTGTTGAAAAAAATTTCTGTGTTTGTCGTATCAACAACCAAATTTGTTGTATTGACAAAATATATGTTTGAATTTAAATTACATATTAACAATTGAAATTGTTAGTTGCAGTTTGATGAAATTTTTTTCTGTGTACCTAATGTTTAATTTTTGGACATAAATTTGAAATATATGTTTGATACATGTATCAAAATAAAAATTTGTTGGGGTTCCTTTTTATATGATTACTTCTTGGCATATATTTGTGGTCACAAACAGCTTAAGTCGAGTGAGGACAAAATTAAATTTTTGGTGTGATCGGTACATTCGTGTCTAAATCAACTCGCTGCAAATTTTTTAAGTTTGTAACTTTTTAAGATGACAATTATCTATAAATAAGTTAAGGAAAAACAAACTGACGACTGGTTGGATGCGAGCTTTTGACACTTTAAACAGCTCTCCCGAAAATGTTTGAAAACGACTTAGCGGTTCAGACTTGTGACCAAAGATATTATAAGGTGTTGTACGTTCGTTTGTGATATCCCAGTAAAAAATTTGCTTACTAGTAGGCAAAAAAGTATATGAAGATTTAAGTCGTAACTACTAACAATTTGACTCGATAACTACTTATTTTTGTTTGAGAAGTCAAAAAAATAAGGGGTACCCCTTACAAATGTATTTACATTGTCACAGCAATGAACTAGTTATTATTTGGCTTACTTGAAGCTAAAAAATAAGTGGTAAAATAAACAATAAAAATTAAAAAAAATTTACACATATTTTATTTATATATATTCGATTTTTTATTTTTTTTACTCATCTGGGATCCGAGCCTGGGCTCGTTCAGATTTCAAGACAAGAACTTTACCCACTTATAAGTTTAAGCGACAAAAATTAGTTTTCATATACAAACACGTGTTGACTTAAAAAGTGGTTGTCTACTTATTTTATTAATACATATCACAAAATTTGAACTACTTTCAGATAGTGAGAAATATACGTAATAATTTTATTAAGAACTAAGTGGTAGTTCTAATTTGAAGCATAGTAATAAGTACAACTCATTACTTTTTAACCCATTAATAAAGCACCACCGATTACAAAAATCACAAAAGTTTTTGCTGGGATGTATTATAAATGTCCTGGTCGACGGTTTGAGACTTCTGGGAGCCCTATTCTAGAGCTACACCACATATCAAAATTAATAAATCTATTAATTTTTAATGCAGTTTTACGAATAGAATACTATCCTGCGGAATGGAAGATGCTATTGATACCTAAGCCCGGAAAAGACCATACTAAAGTGGAATCTTATAGGTCTATAAGCTTATTGTCAAATATATCAAAATTATTTGGAAACTGCTTATGCATACTAAATGGGAGTGGATGTATCCCAGATCATCATTTTGGTTTCAGGAGGCAATATAACACTATCGAACAAACGCATAGGCTTGTGAATGTGGTCTCTTCATTGATGTTTCTCAGGCTTTTGATAAAGTATGAAATGAAGGGATTAATAAAAAAGTTAAAGCAAAATTTACTCTCTAACACTCACAAGCTATTAGAAAGCTTTTTAACTGGACGAAAATTCATCATCACAAAATTTTCACCTCAATTGATTCAAGCTGGAGTTCCTCAAGGTAGCATTTTTGGTCCTGTATTATATCTGATATATATCTCCGACCCTATAAACATTCCCACATAAACATTTGCTGATGATACAGCTTTTCTAAGCGTCAACGCAATTCCTGAAGAAGCTTCCAAAAAATTTAAGGAATATGTAATGCATGTGGAAAATGGTTAAAACAGTGGAGACTAAAAATAAACGAACAAAACTGTGTTCATAATACGTTTACATTGCGCAGGGAAACATGTCCGCCTATTTATATCAATAATCATATCATACCGCAGCACTTTGAGGTTAAATACCCTGCGGTAAATGGAACTGATACAAAATAAGTCACGTGACCGGTCCCCAGGTGGTAGGGACCAGTCCGAGTTCTAACACTTCTTATGAAGCGGACCAGCCACTTTTACATGGGGATGGCCTAGGATGGGGTTAATTGATACTTGTCTCTAAACTATCTTATGGAGTCCTAATCGGTGTAGAATAATATAGATTATATATAAATATTATTCCCAAATTCAGCTGTAATTATCGACTAATTTATTTTTTATTGTTACAAATCCAAGTAGAAGTTGTATTTTATTTTTAAGCGGTGTCTTTGATAGGATTCGAACCCATAACCTCCGGCATGACAGGCTAGTACACTACCCACTCCACCACAGGGGAACATATTTCAATGTTGTAAATAGCAGTTAAGCTGGAATTAATAACTGAATATAGTTACGGAACAGGTTCCTAAGTGGAATGGCAGTCTTATTGAAGGGAGACAATTAATATTATATAGATACTATGTCTAGGTCTAATAAATAATAATTTTAAAGTAAAAAATGTTACTAACATTAAAAATAGAGAGCGAGTTCCCCAACCACTATTTCGTGTGGAAATGGAACCAGGTGATATGAAATTAAAAAGGAATGAAGTACACCCCATTTACAGCTTAAGATATTTGCTGCACCGACGAGTTACCGTAGAGGAACCACACAAGCGAGCAGGGCCCATTCAATGTCTAAATTGCCAAGAATATGGCCACACCAAAACATATTGCAAGTTGCGCACCGTTTGTGTCGTCTGTGGTGAACTACACAGCACTGCCAATTGTGATAAGCAAAAAGATGATTCCAAAATGAAAAAGTGTAGCAATTGCCATCAAAATCACACTGCAAACTACAGGGGCTGCCCTGTCTATGTACATGTTAAGCAGTCTTTGTCTAACAGACGTAATCACACCTATGCTCAACCTAATTTCGACAATACAAATTATCCCCAGTTGCGCCAACCAGCTACCAGCCGGCCTTCATACGCCAACATTTTTAAGGCCAACCAGCCCATAGCGCAAAACATACCAAACAGCTAGTTCTCGTACGCTAATTCTTTGAAGTCTAACCAGCCCCCAGCTCAAAAACGGCCTCTTGCCAACGAAAACAGTGGTTTCAATTTTGATCGACTTGAGGCTTCAATAGAAAATTTAATACAAACCGTAAATTTTTTTACAACCAACATGACCTGCATGATGCAGGAAGTGTTGAAAATGCAGTCTACATTATTGCAGGCTGCATTAAACAAACCATGAACTTAAAAATCTGTTTCTGGAATGCAAACGGCATCCGCCAACATAAAAACGAAATAGAATACTTCATGATGGATAAACAAATTGATGTTATGCTTATCTCTGAAACGCACTTGACTGCTAGAAGTTTTTTTAAAATCAACGGATATACTCTCTACGACACTAAGGACCCCCAAGGTAGAGCTTGTGGTGGCTCGGGTATAGTAATAAAATCGCGATTAAAACATTACTTAATGAGTGATCATTGTGAAGACTATCTTCAAGCAACTAACATCTGCATTGAAGCTTTTCATCAAAACCTGGTGATTTCATCAATTGACTCTCCTCCCAGGTACTCTATTACAGAAAATCAGTATAGTAGATTTTTTAATTCACTAGGCCCACGCTTTTTGGCCGCCGGTGATTACAACGCTAAGCACACGTTCTGGGGATCTCGCCTCATCACGCCAAAGGGTCGCGTTTTGTTTGACACAATTTCAAAAATGCGTTTGAATGTTATATCAAGTGGGCAGCCAACTTACTGGCCAACAGATCGCCGAAAAATACCTGATGTTATTGATTTTGGAGTAGTAAAGGGTGTGCCCAGCGAAATGCTCCAAGTTGAAACATCTTTAGATTTGTCTTCAGGTCACTCACCAACTATTGTCACTATATATTCACATACAACATATTCACCCACTTGTGATTTAACGATGACAACCACACGTATAAATTGGTTGAAATACAAAAAATATTTGAGTGCTCATTGCCCAGAAAATATTCCATTAAAAACGCCTGCTGACATAGATGACTCTATTAGAATGTTTGAGGCAAACCTTAAGCAAGCTGCTCTAAATGCTACTACTACAAATCGTCAGGTGAGATATAATAAAATTTTTTCAGCAGATGTAGAACGGCTTTTATCCGAAAAAAGAAGAGTTCGTAGAGAATGGCAACGCTACAGATCCCCTCAGCTAAAATCTAGGCTGAAGGAATGTACTAAACAGCTGAAAACTCTACTAGAATATCAAAAAACCGCTTCTCTTCAAAACTTTCTAAATGGGCTCGACGCAACACCTCAAACAGACTATTCGCTATGGAGAGCAGCCCGAGGCCTCAAAAGTCCAGTGATATATAAGCCTTCATTGCGAGCTTCGAATGGAGACTGGGCAAGAACTGACGATGAAAAAGGTACTCTGTTTGTAAACCACTTGCAGAAAGTATTTACTCCAAATACGTCTGATACTATAGTTGAGCTGCCACCAGTCCTCGCTATACCAGATGGTACTTTGAGGTTCAACATTCGTGAGATTGAACACTATATTGCCGGCTTAAGCTCGAAAAAAGCCCCAGGCGCTGATAAAATAAGCAATAAAATGCTCTTAGAGCTACCCTATACTGCAAAACGGATAATTCTATTTATTTTTAACAGTATTTTGCGCCTCAAATGCTATCCCGCAGAATGGAAGGTTTCGCTGATTACCATGATACCTAAACCAGGCAAAGATCATACGAAGGTGGAGTCCTATAGGCCTATAAGCCTGTTGTCTAACATGTCAAAACTATTTGAAAAGCTACTTATGAGTAAGCTAACACCCATACTGAATCGTACTGGATGCATTCCAGACCACCAATTCGGTTTTAGGAGACAACATAGTACGATTGAACAAACACATAGACTCGTGAACGTGGTTAGAAAAACCTTCGAAGAAAAGAAATATTGTTCTGCGCTCTTCATCGATGTTTCTCAGGCATTTGATAAAGTATGGCACGCAGGTTTAATACAGAAACTAAAGCAAAACCTACCCGAAAACATGCTTAAACTTTTAGAAAGCTACTTAACTGAGCGAAAATTTGTTGTTAAAGAAGGTACTTTTCAAATCCCTCCACAACCCATTGAAGCCGGAGTTCCTCAAGGCAGCATCCTCGGTCCTGTATTATATCTGATATATGCCTCTGACTTGCCGGTAAGCAGTAACATACACATATCAACATTCGCTGATGATACAGCTTTTCTAAGTGTTCACAAAAGCCATCAAGAAGCCAACCGCAATTTGCTAGATTATATACCCCAGTTGGAACAATGGCGGATAAAAATTAACGAACAAAAATGTATACACATTACTTTTACATTGTGCAAAGAAACCTGTCCACCTATACAAATAAATAACCAAACTATACCTCAACACACTGAAGTAAAATATCTCGGTGTTCATCTTGATCGTCGTCTAACATGGAAGTCACACAAAATGCAAAGGTGACCCAAATGAAACTAAAAGCAGTTCAAATGAATTGGCTCATTGGAAGGAACTCTACTCTAAGCCTAGATTGTAAATTTCTTCTATACAACTCCATTCTAAAACCAATATGGTCCTACGGAATCCAGTTATGGGGCACTGCCTCGGCATCAAATGTAGAAAAAATTCAAAGGCAACAAAATAAAATACTCCGTACGATTACAGCAGCCCCATGGTATGTCAGAAACAAGCGAATTCATAAAGACCTAGATGTGCCGCCGGTTAAGACAGTGTTTTCTAAACACGTGACAAGCTACATAAAAAGACTTGAGTTGCACCAAAATCCCCTAGCCCGAAACATCATTAACTTTAGAGGCCACACTCGGCTGAGAAGGAGGGACACTCTTGCTCTTAGCCGAACACGAGAGACGTAAATAACCAAACAACCAACCGCTGAAACAAATATCTTTGTCTGGCACTGGCTGGACTTAAAAATTAAAATTTTAGAATTAAGATTTGATTACTTATTGTTAGTTCAATTTTATTGAAGATACAATAAATAAATACATATAACCGAAAAAAAAACTATGTAATAGGCCCTTGATCCAGGTGCATCGAATTAGTTCAGTGCCGTTTACTAATATACTAGCCGGAGTACCAACTAAGTTGACTAAAAATGGTTAATATGTGACCATTTACACAATATGTCTTTTTTTCACCACACACTACTCCTTATTTTTGGTACCAGTCTCATTTTCTCAAGTCATAGGACGAGTACTTTTGGATCATTTGTCACCAAATTTTCCGCAGGGTACCTAGGAATTCATCTTGATCGTCGTCTAACATGCAAGACCCACATAGATTTAAAGGTGACCAAAATCAAATTGAAAGCAGTTCAACTTAATTTGCTAATAGGAAGAAATTCTACACCTGGTCTATAATGTAAACTTATTCTATACAACACGATACTAAAACAAATTTGGTGCTATGGTATTCAGTTATGGAGCACTGCCTCTGCATCAAATATAGAAAAAATGCAAAGGCGACAAAATAAAATTCTTCGTTTGATTACAGTGGCACCTTTGTAGGTCAGAAACCAGCGCATTCATAAAGAACTAGATGTTCCATTAGTAAAAACTGTGTTTTCAAAAAATGCGACAACATATATAAAAAAGCTCAAATTGTATCCAAATCACCTAGCCCGAAACATCATTAATTTTAGGCGGCACTCTCGTCTGAAAAGGAGGGACACTCTTGCTCTCACCCGAACACGATAGACGTAAGACATCTAAAGAAGCAACCGTTGAACCTAATATGTCGGCTAGCAGTTGGTGGACTAATTATTATCAATTTCGATTTTAAAATGTGAATAATTATTGTAAGTTCAATTTATAATTGATGATTCAATAAATAAATTCAAAAGTTAAAAAAAAACGTCCGTTTGCGCTTAAGGTAACGATATGTAGATATATTAGTAATAAACAAATAATAAATAAAATTGTTGTATAGTTACGCCCGTCTGCAATTAAGGTGATGATATGTATGTAAATGATCTCAGTTTTATAATTGTGTCATTAGAAACATAAAAGAACGAAATTAGCAATTACATATTTTTTCCTGTGAGACGCATGGAAGCACAAATAATATATTTATACGTTTCTGATTTTTTTAAGAATTTGCCATTGATTTGTTATTGCATATTTTTGGATATTTTATCCTTTACAGCATGTTTGTGCCTATTTCACACTGAGGTTATTTTTTTTTTGTTGTGATTTGTTAATAATAGTTAATAAAACTGATATGAACACATGTGTGATGTATTAGTAAACATTTAAGTTCATAAAGTATTTGTTTGCCCAACACCCACGTTATTTCCATGTTAAAAGGGGAAATAGTGCCAATAAAATAATGCAAATAAAAGCCAAACAAATGGTACTACAGAGTAAAGATTGACTGAAAAACGAAATCGGGGCATTGGCCAGGTTTAATTGTTTTTTTTTTCTCTGGGTATGTTGAGTAGTCGCTTCGAATAGTTTACATTTTTGACTAGGCAGACAGAAAACCTTTACTCTACGAAGCCAGTATTCGACATATCCATGGACATTATTCCCTTTTTGAAGTGGAAATTATGTCTGTGGACGTTATTTTCTTGTACATTATTGCATGTCACCAATATATGTAAATATTATATAAATTATATATAAATTATGAATGAAATGATAAAGTTTTAAGAGCATATTTTTAAATTTTGGGAGCATATTTTTAAGTTTTTATAGCATATTTAAAGGCGTAAAACACATTTTTAGGGCATATTTTTGGTTTTCCTGGTAATTAGTTAATCAGAATCGTATCAGTTGATTATTTCATTTCCCAGTACAAATATAATGCTCAGCAATACTTAAAAATACGGAAAAAGTGTATGTATTCAAGCTGCAGATAAACGTTCATATCCTTTCATGTGATTTTTTCACTTTATGATATCTAATCTGGGGATGGGCGCGTGTCGTGCTTTTTTTCGTGACACGGACACGCACGACTCAACACAAAGTGTTCGTGACAGAAAATCTGATTTTGTTTGGTGTTTGGGTCGTGTCGTGTTGAGCAAACTTGACACGAAAAAACATGAAACGATTTTCAGACTAAAATATGTAGGAATGCAGATGCTTGCCGCACAAGATTATTGAGCGAAAATCTTGATAAGTTACTGCTTCTCAAAAAAATATATAAACATACAAATAGAACATGAAACGTTAAAATCAGGGATGATAAATGAAAATTTCATTTCGTACCAATGAGCTTCTAAAATCGTACTTTTTCGGCTCAAATAGTACTAAAATCTTTTTGAATTGTTGTAACCAAGTACGCCACTCGATTTTGATTGACTTTATTTGCTCATTGTGTCAAAGATCAAATATGGCTTTGTTTTCTAAAAATATTTTTGATAAATTCTTTTTCAAATAATGGTGCCAAAAATAAAATAATTTAAATTTCAATTTATCTCAATGAAACTTCACTTCTGCCATATGAGAAGGAACCTTCTTACTAATTTCTTTATTCTTATAAACTTGAAGTTTGCTAAAAATTTTTAAATTCGTTCACAATGGATAAACAAGCCATTTCTTCTATTAAAATTTGAAATCCGACATTTCTGTGGTTTTCTTGAATAAATGCGTAAGTCGACTTACGTAGATTTTAAGTTATTAATGCGAAATAGCTCTATTTTAAGCGCTCTTTTATTGAGAGTAAAAATTTTCGGGATATCATGGATTAGTCTCGACATTTTCATGCTCAACAACCAGACTTCTATATTGATTCCATAAATTTTCAGCAATAATGAATACTTCCAGTGTGATTGATTATTTAAATACACAAGCGCAGATACGATGTTACTATCTAGACACATTTTGAAATCTTTTGAAACATTTTGTTCAATTTTGCTTAGTAAATGTTATTTATGTCGATATATACGGTCTTATGCAACCTTGCTAGGATCTCGTCCTTACGTTATTTTTGTCTGAAATTTTTAAACAAAGTTATTTCGGCAAATATATGCCGAGTGTTAAAAATTGAAAGATGTTCATACCGTGGACACAACTTCAAAAATATTTTCAAGAAAACCAATGATTTGTTTATAGAATATGGAGTTTGATATTGAAGTACTCCATCAGCATCGCTGTTGATATTTGGCTTGAACACTAATAAGCAAATATTATAAGGTGTTCTCTCAAGACCACCTTTTATGTATTTTATGTATCCTTAAATAAGTACACAAATCCACTCACGAAATAACCGCCTGAGTAGACATAGTTAAGCTAAGCTAAGGGCCAAAGTAGAGATAATTATTGAATAATCAATGGATACCACCCAACAAGTTGGGAAAATTTGTAAATAGTACCAAATGAGTCACGAGGGTACCATCGTATTTTTTTGGTTTCAATAGTACCAAAAAAGTAAAATTGTATCATCCCTGGTTAAAATAGAAGAAAAATATGTCCTTGAATATAAAAAAACGTTTGTTTTTGTTTTTGGATTTGATTTCGTGCGTTCGAAAATTTTTGGCGTACGTGTTTTGTACGTGTTGGACATCCGGGATTCGTGTTCGTTGGAAAATGTCGACACGCGTCCATCTTTAATCTAAGCACTCATAGAGCAGAGAAAACTAGCCCTGAACCGGGCGTGTAGCACCAGAGCAACTAAGTTTTCGTTACACAGTAAAAAACACATTTATCATCATTTGTTAAGCGGACAGGCTAAAAATTGTTTGTCTCCAATTTTTACAGTATATGAATATATTACCTATACATACTTTGAAAATTGTACTAAAGGCAGGTACGCGCTACTTCAAGTGTTATTATTTAGTTTAAAAAGATTTTTTATTTTTTTTCGGTTATATCTATTTATTGTATCTTCAATAAAATTTAACTAACAATAAGTAATCAAATCTTAACTCTAAAATTTTAATTTTTAAGTCCAGCCAGTGCCAGACAAAAATATTTGTTTCAGCGGTTTGTTATTTGGTTGTTTACGTCTCTCGTGTTCGGCTGAGAGAAAGAGTGTCCCTCCTTCTCAGCCGAATGTGGCCTCTAAAGTTAATGATGTTTCGGGCTAGGGGATTTGGGTGCAGCTCAAGTTTTTTTAAAAAATACTGTCTTAACCAGCGGCACATATAGGTCTTTATGAATTCGCTTGTTTCTGACATACCAAGGGGATGCTGTAATCGTAGGTATTTTATTTTGTTGCCTTTGAATTTTTCCTACATTTGATGCCGAGGCAGTGCCCCATAACTGGATTCTGTAGGACCATATTAGTTTTAGAATGGAGTTGTATAGAAAAAGTTTACAATTTAGGCTTAGAGTAGAATTCCTTCCAATGAGCCAATTTATTTGAGCTGCTCTTAATTTCATTTGGGTCACCTTTGCATCTATGTTTGACTTCCATGTTAGACGACGATCACGATGAACACCGAGATATTTTACTTCAGTGTGTTAAGGTATAGTTTGGTTATTTATTTGTATAGGTGGCCAGGTTTCTTTGCACAATGTAAAAGTAATGTGTAGACATTTTTGTTCGTTAATTTTTATCCGCCATTATTTTCGCCATTGTTCCAACTGGGGTATATAATCTAGCAAATTGCGGGTGGCCTCTTGATGTCTTTTGTGAACACTTAGAAAAGCTGTATCATCAGCGAAAGTTGTAAAAAGTTAAAAAAAATAAATAAACTTATCAAGTTTATAAGTTCATTAAATCAGCTTTTCAAATATATTTTTATATCAAAAAAATTTTTTTTTTTGGAAAAAAAATGTATTTAAATAAATTAAGCAAAAATTTCACAAGCTTCCCCTCTTAAATTTTTTTTAGTTTTTACCAAATAGAGCGTATTGTGTATAGATGATTCGTTTCAAGTTTCATAATGGGCACGAAAGTGTCGTTCAAGAGTTATATTGGTCACAGTACTTCGCAAACATAATTTAAATGTATTTTGTTCGTTAGCTAGCTGCGTTTGAGCACTTTAACCTGTCTAACTCCTGAACGACTTTCGTGCCCACTATGAAACTTGGGTAGAATCATCTATACACTTTAAGCTATTCTTGGTAAAAATTAAAAGCAATATATAGCGTACATGCCTTAATCTATTTCAATTTCAACTGCAGTAATTTTTGAAGTCTACCCTTTTGAAATATTGAAAAGAAAAATTTTAGTTTAAAAAAATTTTTGAGAAAACCGTCTAAAACTAAGCTAAATTTTTTTGTAAAAATTTTGCCCTTTTTCACTCTCATTTCACACTCCTGACTTTGATTTTTTCACGGCTACAAGAATTCATAAAATATTTTTTTGGAAATTTTGGCTATGGTATTACCGGAGATATTTGCGAAATCAAGAATATAGGCTCGGCTAAGAACCAAAATTTAAAAATTCAAAGCCAAATATCTCTGAAACTATTATAGATACAAGTTTAAATTATTTGAAATCGGATAATATTTGTGAAAGTTATGAGGGCAACAAGTTTAAATTTATTGAAATCGGATAAAAGCTATTTGTAAAAGTTATGAGGCCAACAAAGCTTATCATGACCGAGATAGTCAACTTTCACACCCTGTAGCTCACCGCGTGTTACAACAGCGGGGTCTAAGTTTCATCACTCTTAAAGCCTAGATTCTCGTCTATGATTTTTACATACATCATTTTGTAATCGAGTTGCAAGTTTCAAATATACAGATATGTTAACCATTTTCCAATTGGAACCACTGTGCTTCGGTCTGTAAAAACGTTAAAACGCGGTAGAGCCTCTTGCAATAGTGTAGCTATTCTATTAACATAAACTTTTTTATAAATAAAAATCTTGTGTTTTAAAAATAACTAAACGAATTTGTTAGTTAAACTCACCAAATTATACGATATCTATATTTAGCAGCCATTTTGTGTTGAATTTAAATAAAACTTAAATTTGCTACCCCACCCAAGAGTAAGAAAACCAAACTGAAAAGTACTAACAAACATACAAACTCTTCAAATAAGCATTTTCGCGCAATACATTAATTCAGTTCCTGTGTGTATGAGGACTAGCGTAAACACACTCATACTGTTTTATATAAAATGTAAAATGCAAATTTTTGAATTATGAAAAAAAGTTTCCCTTGTTTTTGATTGACAGCTTCCATCCATCCCTGATGGATTTTTGTATAAATTCTTAAAAGCGTCATTCTAAACTGACAGCATTTATGTACATTCAATATGGCTGAGAAAGTTTAGAAAATGATTGGATGAAACAAAAACAAACAAACAAACTACAGGCACGAAGCGAAATGATGAAGTTTGTTTTAATACCCGTTCTAAGTAAATCAGGCTTAAATGATAAAATGAGGATATATCCCCAGTATGTATATATTTAGAAAACAAAAATGTAAAATCTATAGAAAAACACTTTCAAAAACCCTGACATTATTCTCCAAGTTTTCCAGGGGATTTTAAATATGCCAAAGTAGTAACTGAGGAAATAAAAGAAACAGGGATTTTTAAACTTTTTCAATTTAAATAGATTTAGTAAAAAAAATTATGTTGTTGAAAATTATGAAAATATATTCCGCTTTAGTAGAAGTGATTTAAACAAAATTTATATTAAGGATTGAAACTATTTAAAAATTTTGTTTAGATACAGTTTTCAATAATGTCTAGTGAATTAAAAATACACAAGTCATTTACTTTAATGTGGGTTTTTATTAAATAAAACATTGTAATGTGTTTTAAGTTATTTCTAACCATGCGGCTTTAAAGCGTTTACTTGTATTTAAATTTGAAATTTGCAACTAAATTACATAAAATTACATGTTATGCTTTTGACGGCTTTAAACATGCAATAGTTTAATTTAATGAACGTTTTCTTGGCTTGATTTATTGTTGAGTTCTGAAATTGAATTAATTGCATCAAATTCATAAAAACGCGAACAATTTCGTTTTCTAAACTATTTTTTTATGTGTTGCTTTAATACATTTGAGAATAAATAAAATTGCATTTTGTTTTTCTTAACATTAAATTGCTGAATTGTATAAATACTAAACTTTTTTTTAGCAACGCAATAGAAAAAATATATAGCATTTTCTCTTACGCCTCTTGCTATATATTACATGTTAAATTCAATATATTACTTGAAAGATTTAAAATTTTCTAATTACACTATTCTTTTAACACACTTCAAGCTTTTGATTAGAATGGATATTTTAAAAAAAGTTGTCTCATATATTCTCGAAAAGTGCAGAGAAACGCCAATTGTAATAATATCTAATCACAGCAACCCAATATTTTCTCGTACAGGTAGACTCCGTTTAAGGGGGTACCGTTCGACGAAAATGTCGTCTTAAGCAAATCCCATATTTAGCGATACAAGAAACAAGCTAAAAAGAAGGATACATTCCACGCTTTCCAAAAAAAAAACAATCGACAAAAACTGAAGGATGAACAGCCTAACAGAGTCAAAATGCAATAATCCTTTAATCCTTTTAATAAAATATCTCTTAAATAGCAATATGAAATATTTCAAAGATGCTCGTTTGGAAAAAATGGTTATAGTGTAACATCCCACCTAATAATAATATATATTTCAATTATTAGATCTCTATTAATGTCATTTGTTGATTCATTGCTTCAAACAAAAGGCATTGTATCGAAACAATATCACTTTGTTTCATTTCATTTTTTTTAACCTATTAAGAAAATTAGATTGATAGAAAACATGAAAAATTGTTCACAAGAAAAAAAAATAATAATAGAAATGCTTCAATCATATTTTCAGAAGGTCCTTTATCGAGTATTGCAAAATACGAGTAAACGTGAGTAAAATGAGTGGAGGGATGATGACTTTGTGTGACATTTATTCGAAAAAGTTTTTGATTATAGCATCACATCAAACAACAAAAACACATTTTGTCAGACAGATTAGTTTTAATTAGAGTTTAGAACAAAATGAAGAAAACAATCAAAATAAAACAAAATAGGAAAGAAAGGGTTAAAAGAAAACTATTATGAGTTTCCGTAATTAGACAAAAGAAGAAAAACTTGAAAAATATTATTTGATATATATGTATATGTAATTAAAAGCTCTTAGAAATTTTTGTAAAGACTGTGGAAAATCTGAAGTATACATTTTATTTCGTATATAAATTGTGTTCAAAAGTTACAATACTATGTAGCTCACTGATATGCATCCCTAACTGTTTACAAGGGCTCTGATGTTGATGCAACGAAATCCCACTTGGTGACATCATATTTTGAAAAATAAGTTTGATAATTTCTGTCCTCTTGTACGGGATAGCGTAAAATATTTTTTTTTTTATGGAAAACAAACTATTAAAATAGTATTTTGGTTACACTGCATTTTTGTAATTTGCATTTCCCCCAACCAGTGCTGCCAAATTTTTTACGGATAAAATGTGCAAAATTTTTAAATTTTTCTAAAAAAAAATCTGCAAAATCTTCAAAAAGTCTTCAAAAACATTTTTAACTATAATTTTTTAAGTATTATTTAAGCAAATTAACATATTTTTTAAGAAACTTCAATACATACAGCAACAATAAAATAAAGCAAATTCAATTGCGTATAAGATACATACATATCTATATGGACTAAATTTACACGCTGAAATATTTCATGACACATTTTTAACCCCGACCAAAAAAGGGGTGTTATAAGTTTGTAGTGTGAGTCTGTGTATCTGTATGCCTGTACAAGTCCACGTACAGACCAAATGGCTGGACCGATTTTGATTTAGTTTTTTCTGTTTAGAAGGTGACTGGATCGAAATTGTTCTTAGCTATGTTTGAAGAAATCGGTCCAACTGTTTAGAAGATATCACATCTCTTCTACATGGATCCTGTTGAGTCTGTGTGTCTTTGACACCGTAGCTACAAAACGGCTGGATCGATTTTAGTCTAGTAAAGTTTGTTTCAAAAGAGACTTGATCCAAAATCTTCTAACCTATGTCTAAAGAAGCTGACTTGATCGAAATTGTTCTTAGCTATGTTTGAAGAAATCGGTCCAACTGTTTAGAAGATATCACATCTCTTCTACATGGATCCTGTTGAGTCTGTGTGTCTTTGACACCGTAGCTACAAAACGGCTGGATCGATTTTAGTCTAGTAAACTTTGTTTCAAAGGAGACTTGATCCAAAATCTTCTAACCTATGTCTAAAGAAAATTGATCCAGCTATTTTGAAGTTATCATATATTTTCTCCGGGGCTCTTAAAATGTTTAATTTCATGTTATTTAGTTGTTCATTGTTGGGATGGAAGAACAAATGGAGTGAAAAAAATTTTACAAAAACTATTTTTAATTTTATTTCACACCATTTTTTGCACCCACCATGGATCCTTGTCTTTCCTATTTGCAAATAGCGTGCGGTCTCCACGTAGCAATATTTATTGCCGTAAATTTAAAATTTTATTGCTTCATAAAATTTGCGACGTGTGGACAGCAGATTGCCATGAGTGACAATCCATTGCGCAAGCAATCTGCTGTCAATTTTGTTTTGTTTCTTATTTAATTTTGCAAAACCGCAAATTCGGGCAAAATATAAGTAAACTTCATCTGAAAATATAATATAAGAACATACGCATAAATTTGTCATATTTATGCATTGGAATTATATATTTTAGGCACTACCTGCCCCATGAATGTGTAAAATTTGTGAAAAATTGCTATACGTGTTTTCCGCCTCAAGCTTGTGCTCAGCAATACATACTGCTACATGAAGACCAGACTGGCCATAGCGTTATATACAAAAATTAAAAAATGTTAAAACCAAAAGTTTTCGCACTGAAAAATATGAGGTTGGGGATAACAATAATTATGCATATTTTAATTTTTTTTAGTTCCGAGTACCTCCGGGTTGAGCCCAACGTTTTATTGTATTACCCATTGATCACCCTTTCTAAAAATTTTGTGCTATTAGCGACAACAAGACAAAGTGATCTAACGCTGTATTGATGTTTTTTGAAATGAAATTTTGTGAAAAAAAAACATTAAACTGTTGAACATTACTTGATACTTTTGTTGCTTTACTGCGTAAATACGGTGTCAATACGATCTTCGGATTAAATGCGTTGTTGTTAATTATTAAAAAGTTTTAATATTTGATGTATACCAAATTAGTGAAAATTTTGCAGTTTTAAAGTAAAAGTGATAGGAGAAACAAGTGTGCAGTGAATAATAAGTACAGACAAATTAAATAAAATAAAACAAAAACAGTTATAATGGCAAGCTCATCTAAGAAACTACGATACGATAATGATATATATTTTTAGTGGGAAAATGCGAAAGTGAACTGAAAGGCGCAAAGTTGCCTAATATGAAGCAAGTTCTTCAATTTTTTTTATAAAACCCGAGTGCAAAAACTCCCTGTGAAGGCAAGCATAAAAAATACAATACATTCTACTCTTGAATTTTGGCAAAAAGCAAATATTCCAACAATGACCGAAATCAACTGCGTGAAAAAATTTAACTTACTTTAAGCCGAATGGTAAAATTTGTCCAAGAACAGATTTTGCAAATATGAAAAATATAGAAACGATGAGAAAGAATTCTTTGAAAGGATCGAAATTTATATATTTAATATTGCAGCTGCGGATGCACTGGAAACGATAACTATTGAAAAGAAAAGGGTCGGCCAGGTTGTATGTCAGGCCAGGATTTAAAGCTGTCACAAAACAAGAACGCAAAGCGAAGCTACTGGAAGAAGCAGAAAAGCGCAAGCGAAAATATCAAGAAGAGTCACACGAAGGTCAAGGTATCGGTCAATATAATGTATTTTTTTATTGTTATTTTTAATTATTGCTTGTTGTTCAGAGATAAGGTTGCGTCTGATACAGATACCTCAAAACGTATTGTATACGAAGGCGTATAAATGGACAATTCACCTCCGGAAGCTGATTTACTGAAGGACCAATATCAAGGAATCCAGGGATCTCGCGGAAAATCCATTTCGTTGATGATCGAATGTTAGCAAGCTTGGATAAATGCAGCATCAGTGATGGCGTGCAATGCATTTAACATCTGCTACAATTACAGCCGTCTTGCAGCAGTTGCAGGAAATCAAACCTGACTTGAAGGACATAAAAGTGGAACATTTCTTCTTTAACCGAACATCGTTTCAAACAATGCGAAAGGAATATCGCTGCAGACAAGCGAAACAGATCATAGATGAATTCAAGGTACATAATTAACAATTAAATATAAATAAATATATTGAATGTAAATAACATAATATTTAATTTCAACATAGATTCCTGAAGTATTTGTGTTGCATTGGGATGGTAAAATGCTTCTAGATATGAAAGGCAAGGACAAAGTTGATCGATTGGCTCTCGTTATAACCGCAGAGAACGAAGAAAAACGCCTTGGCCAAAATTCCTACGCAAATGGAAGATTGATAACTTAGTGCAAATTGTAGCTTTTGACACAACATCTACAAACACTGGTATTGAAAAAGGCTCAGCATATTTGCTTGAAAGTAAATTCGGTCGCGATTCACTTTTTCTGCCGTGTTGCCATCATATCAACGAATTTCTTATTAAAGCTGTGTTTGAGTTAAATTTCGGAAAAACATCAGCACCAGAAGTCACTCTCTTTAATCGTTTTTCAAAAAACTGGAAAAATATGAATATCAATACTTTCAAGCAGCCGAAATGAAAGATGACATCCTCCGAACTGAAAGGTATTCGAAACATTTGCATTTTCTTGACGCGTATTTATGTTTCGTATTGGTTCGGATGCGTTAACGCTGTATCTGCACCGCGGCAAGTTTTACAACTCATAAAGACGCTATATCTTATTTCGATCTAAATGTTTCAAATGCCTTATTGTCAAAAATCAAAAACCATTTATGGTATTTATCCGAAGAGGCGGTTGATCTTGGATTTTTCGATGAAATAATATCTATTGAAGTGAAGCCCGGCAGAAAGAGCAATAAAACTAATTACAGATCTCAATCGGGCATTGACATACGACGAAGAGGATAAGCAGTATTTGCTTTAAGTTGTGGAGCACTACAGAAAAAACTTTTCATCTCACAAAAAATCTTCATTAGTATAATATTAAGAACAATAAAAACAAATAAAAAATTCACCAATTTTTGAAACTTTGGTTTTAAGGTATTCCGGGCAAGTTTATCCGTAGTTTATCTGCAGACTATTGCGGCTCGTTGGAAAGGTAATTATTATAGGTATCGAAGAAATTCAGTTGGGAACATACACTCAGATTTTGTTTTAATTCAAATATAAACAAGAACAAAAATAGTTATGAATGGGTAGTATAATAAAACAACACTGAAAATTTTTAAGTTTAGGCAGTCTTATGTAACCAAAACACCTAATTAAGATTCAGTTTCCAAACGACTTTGAGCTTTTGTTTAATTCAAGTTTACCTGATTAAAATTTTTTCGATGAATGTGAAGAATATTATATTTTGAATAAACTTAAGACCTGGAAAGACATTCCAGATATTGTCTTCATAAAGTTTTTTTTGCAATACCTTTACCCCCATATTGATAAAATTTAAAATAACTTTAAAATGTGTTTTATTTAAAATTTTTCATACAAAATTTTCTTAAAATAGATTTCAAATAAATTTTAAGCGAATCCATGTCCTATTTTTCGGTTTCTTTACAAATTTTTGGATAATATTGGTTGGTATTTTCGTTCTCACATAAAATAAAAGGTAGTAAAAGGTAGCATGAGGAAAAAAGTTAAAAAATTGATATATAATTAAAGATTAAAAAATCTGCGTTTTTAGGTCAAAAATCTTCATATCTGCATTTTGCTTTTTTGGAGGGGTAAAATCTGCAAAATGCAGATAAATCTACATATATGGCAACAGTGCCCCCAATACCACGAATTTGTTCTTGGGTATTTTGCTCCCTTAAAGTATTATACACTCTGATAAATTACCAAAGTGATAAATACTAGAAACCATTTTTAAGGAACTACTTTTTAGCTGTTTCCAAAGTATCAAAGGTGTGCATTTTCGACAGCTCAGGAAGTAATTATTAACAACACCCAGATAATCAATATAAATGTTACTCTGGTTCCGCAATCCTCTCTGCCAAAGACATTTACTCTCTAAGGTACGCTCAAAGTTATTTTATGTATTTGTTAGCAGCGTTGTCATATCGTACGCGTTTTTACGATATAACAAAATGGAAATATCCACACAGTGTCGTCATATAGTAAGTTTTTTACGATATGACAACACGTTGTATGGATATCTCAGTGTTGTTACATCGTAAAAAACTTACGATATGACGACGCTGTATGACTATTTCCGATTTATAATATCGTAAAAACGCGTGCGATATGACAACGGTGTTTGTTAGCTTTGTGCCGTTGCTTTTATATATCATGATGTGGTAAGCGCGTTGACTATTAAACAATTTATGAAATAAAATTCCTTGGTTCGACCCCAACTCGTGCCGATCAGCAATGTATCAATAAAAGTAATTAAACTATATGACTAATACTGAAATGTAATAAATAAATATTCAAACAAAAAATAATTGTCAAAAAATTTTTTTTGTTTTAAACAGTAAAAAATTTATAAATTACTACAAATTTTATACTGAAAACAGACCGTTAAAAGATATTTGTGAAATCGACTAATATACACATAGAAAAAAAGGAATGTAAAATCAACATGATGAAATTTTGATACAAGAAATATATTGGTATTTAAGTGTATTGTTGTTTATTTGCTGTTTTGCTTAGTTGTATGACTTGTTGTTGTTTATTGTTACATATGTCGGCTATATAGACAACAAAAAACGATTTACCAGCGAAAAGTTACTACTGCTGGTTTACAATTACCACTGTTTTATATTAATTTTAAAAGAAAAATGATTACTCTAACCTTAAATCTCTTTGCTTTAAAATTTTTCACTTTAAAAACAAACTTGGTTATTAACGTTATATTTCATTTTAAATCAACATCTCATTTTAAATCAGATTTAGTTTCAAATAAGTTTTGTGTTAAATAATCATTTAAATCATGTTGAATTAAAATAAAATTAATTTTATATAGGATGGTATTAATTTAGTTTATATCTAAAGTAAAGTTAGAAGCTGTGGTGGCTGCAGTGGATAGCGCGTGGATTATCATGCAAGCGGAACGAGTTCAAATCTTTTTTAGGGGAGCCAACTACAGCACCAGGTTTTCTGATGTCTATCCTAGTACACATCACGTACATAAAATAATTAATAACATTAAAGTCATGTTGCTTCAACTTGATACAACTTTAATTAAACGTGATTCCTCGTGTTTTTCCAATATCAAATTCACGTTGTTTCAACTCGAAATAACTTTGATTTAACATTATGTTTCGTGTTACTTTAGTATCTACTTCATATTGATTCTACTTTACTGTAATATTAAATCAACACGAAATGTAGTTATATCAAAAAGAAAAAATTTCTTTCAAGGTTTTTGTAAATCATGTTGAATTAATATGAAACACATACGAAGCAAAATCATTACCGAAAATTTGTAAATTATCCTGGTTTTCAACGATTTTACATTGAAAATTTTCTGTGTGTATTTACTAAAAATAAAACAGGGTTTTGTTGTTGTTTTTCGTTTAAACAAGAGCTATAAATGAAACATCTACTGTATCAGACAAACTATGTGCTGAATTTAAAATTCAATTTAAAAAAATTTTTTGTCTAAAATAAAATAAAAAGTGTTCGCCTGTGTACGGTTTTCAAATACTATGAATATCCTTTGGGACAAATAACATTTGTAGCAGTTCCGAAGAATCATTTTTTGAGTGTTGGCGGGTTTTTTTTTGAATTCGGAACGATTTTCCGTCATCCCACGTCAAATTTGATTTGTAAACAGACCGGTTTCGGCTATGTGCCATCTTCAGTGTTCTATTGAATACTAAAACTTTAGTATTCAACAGAACTCTAAAGATGGCACATAGTCGAAACCGGTCAGTTTACAAACCAAATTTGACGTGGGATGACGGAAAATCGTTCCAAAGCCATTTTTTGTCACCATTGTGAACATGACTTAAAATCCATTGAATATGACTCAAAAAAGAGAACTTATCTAAAAACAAATAGAAATTACCTGGATTGGAACCGCTTCCGGAGCACAAGTTCAGGATCTTATTGATTTCTTTGAAAGCTCCTTTTTACTGGATATAAATAAGAGCTTGACAGCATTATAAAGGATTTCCAAGCATTGCAAGAAAATTTACGAAATATACACAGAAAAAATTAATTTTTTACTTCAAACACCAAATGCCCTAATCAAATGTAAATTTGTCCAATTTAGGTCCTATAAAGAAAATTGTAATTTCAAATGCAAAAATTTGTAATAATTTGTTTGAAAAAAACAAGATTTTTCCAATAAACGATTTGTTTCAATCAAAAAATGTTTTACAGAAATTTATAAAATAAATGAAAGAATTTCATAATTTTATCAGGCTGCCAATATTGGCGGTAGCAAAATGAAATGAAATAATAAGTCAAATAAAATTATTTATCAAACAAAACAGAGAAAATAATAAAGGTTTAAAATCAGTTTTAAAACATTTATGTTTAAAAAAAAACTATAAAAATTTTTTCTGCGTACTGAACCATTTTCTAATTTCTCAATTTGGATAATTTCACTGTATCACCTAAGCAGAAGCGTAAACAAAGTGATAAGTCAACATCGGAATCCTCGACATTAATTTACAGTTTAAATTCTCCAACGAATCCGCCGAACCACATACCTCATCATATGACATTCACTCGATCTTCATCTAGTACTCTTAATGCTTTATGTAATATCAATCATAGAAATTATGAGTATACTATGCCACCTACGACTGTTATGTCGGAAAATCTTCGCTAGCCGTTTTGCATATGAAGCATCCGTAAATGAATTGAAACTTATGTAAGATCGCACCTTGGTATTGAGCTGTGTAATGACATTCATATTTTTAAAATTAGTTCGCACAGTAGAGCATCTTACAAGATTTAATTATTTTATTTATTTACAAGGTCTTAAATGAAAATTCGATGTTTGGATTATTATAAATTAGATTTTTAGATTATTATAAACTTCAACTGCTTTTTCTAATGGTACTAGCATCAAAAACCTTATATTTTCCAAGATATTCATCAATATGCTACAAGTCTAATAATGCCTTTCTAATTATATTTGCAGTAAATATAACTCAGGCTGGTGAATGCAAAAAAGCAAGAGAGAGTCCATAGGTCCATTTTGAAGATATTTGATGTTAAAGATTAAAAATTGCATCCTGAAAAGTTAAGTTTTGCTGCATACGACATCTGTGTTTTTAATTATTGATACACATATTTAAAATCCTCGAGCTAACTTAAATTAACTTACAAACATTAAAGCTAAGGCCCCCTTTTATGGCCGTGAAATTTAGAATATTGAATCATCATCTATTTTACTTCAACTAAATAACCCTCAAGAAAAATTATTGCACCCTTTATCGTATTCGTCATTATAAAGTCAGCATAATTTTATTTTTCACAATAATTTATAATGATTATGTTGGCATCATACTATTATTTCAGATTTCTATTGTCAAAACAAACAGTGTCAGACTATGAGATACAAATGCTCAGATATTTTCACTCTTTATACTCTACTTTTTTTTCTTCAATCAATTCAGTTTTGATGCGTTACTTTGTTGTCGATTTTTTCCATATATTTTGTCAGTAGCACATCGTTCGAATTTGTTGTTGCTGGAACAGATAGATACATGTATAGATGAATAGATACAAATACACTTTGCACATACTAAATAAGAACTAGAGAAAAAAAGATTAAAAAACTGAATATCTACGTACGTACAATATTTCTATGAGAAATTGACTTTTTTGTTGCTGCTGCTGTTGCTCAAAAGCCAAAATGATTAATGATTGTTTCGTTATCCATACATGAGAGATACAAACAGACTGTATTCTTCTTTTACTCACTTTTTTATGATTCGATATGAAATCATATAAAAATACACTTTATTTCGATATTCCAATCTTGTATTTTTTGCTATGCGAATGTGTCTGTATTTTTTATTTATCTACCACAATAGTCCTTCATAGCAAAACAAAATGCAACAAAGAAATATAAGGAATTATCTTATTTATTTCATTTATTTATAAGTTAGATTTTAAGTTTCAGAGTTGGAAAGTCAGAAGCAGTGAGGAGCTTTGAGTCATCAGAATTCAATTCAATATTTACCATCCGATTGGCCTTATCAAGTATATGCTCAGGTGTGACTTGCTAAATTTACAGCTCCCATGCTGTTTAGGGACTATTCACATATTACGTAACGCTATTTTTGGAGATTTTATAAATTGAGAAACAAAACATATCACAAGAAAGAAAATATGAAGAATCGAGCTCCATGACAACAGGCCTGCGGTCGTCGGAACGAGAACTTTGGTGAATAAAACAAACAAAATATACATGAAATATAAATATTATAAAATATACAAGTAAATGTATTTATTTTTTAAATTGGTAGGTAAATTGATTAATTAAAAAATCATATAAGGAACTTAATATCATTGGTATTATGTTTTGAGCTACTACTTTTGTATTTTATTATTACATATATAAAAAATTTTCGTATTTGATGTATTAAAGATACCTAATATTTTAATTATATATTAACGAAATAACCACTTTTAAAAGAAAAGCTTAGCCGGTGTTATATGTAGCGCACTTTCTTATAAATAATAGGGCTCGTTACACATTTCAGTTTAAATCAACATGACTATAACTTTTATTTCAAATTAATTTTATGCAAAATCATCAATTATATCATGTTGAATTAAAATAACTCATGTTACTTATAGGGGTATTTATTTGGTGTTTATCTAAAGTTAAGTTTAAAGCTGTTGTGGCTGCAGTGGTTAGGGTGTTGATTACCAAGCAAGTGGCCCGAGTTCAAATCTTGGCTGGGGCAGGCAACTACAACACAAATTTATCTGATGGCTGTGCGAATACAGATCGCATAAGTAAAATGATAAATAAAATAACTTTTAGTATCAAATTCATGTTGTTTCAATTTGAAATAACTTTTATTTTACATGATTCTTCGGGACTACTAAATCTACATTAAATATAGATTTTCCAAAAGGAAAAATGTTCCTTGAAGGTCAATGTAAAATCATGTTGAATTAACACCAAACATCTAGAATTAACATGAAACACCTAAAAATGTTAAACTAACATTATTTGCAACGTTTTGATATGCAATTTTTCTGTGTGTTGAAGTGCCCTGTACGAAAAAAGCACCCTAGTCCGCCAGATTAAAAGTGTTCGTTATCAGATATTTTTGAATATTTTGCCACCAGGACCTACTTGAGTGCTGAATTTCAGTTTTCCAGCTATAGTGGATGTGCACAATATAAATAAGAGACGCCCTAGTCCCCCCAGGACAAAAAGTGACCGTTTTCAGATTTTTCGGGTTAATTTTTTTATCACGACCTACATGTGTACAAAAGTTCACCTCTCGCGATAGTGGAAGTGCCCCTAATATTTATTAGTTAGTTAGTGAATATTTCTTAAACCATACACATTTTACACCTTCTTATCTCGGAAAGTTTTTGTGGTAGAACTTTCAAACCACCTATGAGGTAGCCCGTGCCACCTTATGTATAAGTTTCGGTATCTTATGATTCGTGTAATATACACAGTAGGGCTGGGCAAGTGAAAAAATATATCGATATATATCGATATCGATATATTTTTAAATACCGATCGGCATCGATATATATCGAATAAAAAATAATGATATATCGAAATATCGATATTTTTTTATCAATGATAATTCATACATAGTCCCAAATTTTTTTTAAATCAAACAAAAAAAGTACCTTTCTTATAAATAAGTAAGCTGGAAAGAGTTAATTTCCAAGATCCTTACTGTTATACCAATATTTCATGGAACATACATCAACAAAATTACACTCAAAGAATGATAATTTTGCGAGACGACGAAATATTATAAATAAAATAAATTATTTTATTAGTAATATTCTATCTGATGAAGACTGTGCCGAAATGTTTTTAAAAATTTAATGAAAAACAAAACCAAAGCTAAAAAATATCGAATTTGATACTGTTGATATATTTGGAAAAAATATCGATAAATCGAAATTAAAAATATCGACGATATATATCGATATATATTTAAGAAAATATCGATATCTCGATATTTTTGCCCATCCCTAATACACAGTGTGTGACCTGGGGGCAAATTACGGCATTCGATATCGATCGAAATGTTTATTTAAATTGTGTTGATATTTCGATCGATATCGAATGCCGTAATTTGCCCCCTGAGCTTGGCCTGGCGCATTATCGTGCGACTCGATAATTCTAAACATATGCGGCTATATATGATATCCACAGATATGCCAATTAAAAATACCAACCCTGGCACACAGTAGCATTGAGTTTATGTACGATTTTTTTTAACTTAAAAGAAACAGCAAAAAGTCATTTACAATAACAGCAGTTGTCATGGCAGAATGTAGGCTGAACTGAAAACAGCAGCATCCGTTGCAACAAGAATAAGGAATCCATCTATCGAACGAAATCGATACTCAAAGTTTATTTATTCCTTTCTATTCTCGTATTCCTACCAATCGCAATGTTCAAAATAAAATATTCTTTGGCCATTTTTCAAACATTGTTGCTTTTTATTGAAGCATTCGTTATGCCACTTGTGTGCATTTATAATATTTATAAATTAACGTATATTCACGCCTTTTTGCATTAGTTGTTGCTCATAAAAAAAATGAATTGAATTAATTGTATTTGAATATTTATTTAAAAATGTGTTCTGGTAAAATTTTTTTAAGTATAAGTTTCAAAAACTTATGATGCAATTACAGTTTTCCATTTTTAAAAATGTGAAAGTAAACTATGATGAATTTGAAGAAATATAATTGAAAAATGTCTAACGTTTTCTGTTTTTTTTTATCATGAAATATTACAAAAAGTAAGCCAAGTTTGTAATAAAAAGTTTAACTTTTTTCGTTTTTTTTTTGCCGGAAACAAAAATATTTGCATTTTATGTGTTTTTTACGTTTATATTGTTAGAGTTGCTACCGTATTTAAATGTTTTTATTCAAGATAAATTGGGGTCATTTTAATGGTTACATTTGTCTCCGTGTGTAGTTGGACGTTTTGGCTTAAGGTGTTTTTAGAAGTTTGTAATTTTGTAGCTCTACAACATCACTTTGTAATCACTTGTCTGTTTTTTCTGGGTTTCTTGTTGTAAGTGTCGTTTGTCATTTGTTTGACCACTTTTTAACCAAAGACCAAATGGTCAACAACTTTACAACCCACACATGTGCTTAATGTGAGGTTCATACCTTTTTTATGTTATTTTCTGTGCAAATTTCAACGCTTTCCTTTACAGGACAATAAATTGTTTTTCCAATAAAAAAAAATTGTAAAAGCCAACTTTATCTAAATTTGTCTTGTAAGAATGTTAAGAAGAACTTGAGTTATTTTCGTGTCTTACAAGAATTATTAACAATCTTTTAACATACTTTATACGAGGGAAAATCAATAAGTCCTTAGGTTAATATCTACATACATATATATTTTTCCAACGTATACTTTCTGTTCGATACACTTTGTCAGATGGTTCTTCGCAAAGGAAGACCTAGGAAAGTCTTCAAAATATTCTTATCTTGTATAGATGACCAACTCATTCGACATATCTTCTTCCCACCCATTCTTTAAAATTTGGAACCAGAAAACTAGTATTTTTTTGTTATCATACTTTTAAATTTTTGCTTAATTGGCTCAATAATGGTGAATTATATTCTCTACACAGAAAAATCTAGATTTCATTTTCTGTAAAGGAATTCAATAAAATAGTAAATATTTTGTCTATGAACGGACCTACAAACGAATTTTTAAATATAGACAAAAATACCTCAACAATTTCATTGAAAAAAACGTGCTTTTTTTCAGTCAACAAATTGTTTAAATCTATAAAACAATTTGTCTAAAAATATTTAAAAATTTTAGACAAAACAATTTACTAAATTAAACAAAAATATTTACTGGATTTTCTGAAAAATATCAAACAATATTTCTCTCTGAATTTAATAAACAATTAGTTTAAAAATGCTAACAATTATTAAGCAAAATAATTTACCTAATCAAACAAAAATACAAACAAAATGTTTGTCTGTGTCATCATCATCATCCATTAAGCATTTATGAGATTTCACTTTGTTAAATTTGTTCAAGTCTGAATGTTTATCTAAATACTCTAAAAAAATGAATGAGAAATAATGCAACATTAACTAATCGATTCACTCAAAAATCTTTTGTAAACAAACTTGGTACAATTACATTCCTCTTGCTATTATTGTTGTTGTTATTTGTGTGTATGTCGTCATCGGTGTGGTTTTTTCGACACAGTTTTTATTGTTGTTTTGGTGTTTGCGTTCTAAATAAAAGTCAAACAAACAATTCATAGATTATGGACTGAATATTTACTGAAACTAAATTTATTTTTAGACAAACTTTTGTTTGAAAAATTGTTGGTGATAATCTTTTCTGTGTATTTACTATGAGCCATATGTATAACGAAACTTTGGCGTGATGATAGCATAAGTGCCGAAATTGAACTTGATCTTTCTGAGTTTTTCATATATGTATTATACAGAAATGATCATAGAATATATTCATGAGTCTCGACTACAATCTATAGTGATTTTTAATGCTAAATTGTATAGCGAAACTATTTTTCCCCCGGGGAGCACGGTTTATGCATCCTGGTGATAATCCCACACTTTGGTGATGTGCTTCCTGGAAATAGGGTAATTGGTTTCTGCTGACATTACCTTAGGCCAATTACCCCCAAGACTTATGTGTTCCTACCCAATCTCTGTAAACAGAGCAACGGGCGTGCATATATTTATTTTAAGGAAGTAGGCTTGCCTACGCTAGTCAGTAAGGAGGTGAAACGTCACCTATGGTAAACTGGTACCACGGGAACCAGTAGCCCCACAGATGAGCTGTCTTCCAGACGGTTAAAGGACTAATGCTCGGCCAGTGCTAGTGACTAGTTGGACTTTGGGCTACCAATTGTAAGCCTCTTTGTGCTGTTGCTAAACCAACAGTGGCTGCATCAGTATTGCTTTGTAGTCGGTTGCTGGGGAAAACTGATTTGCGGGCAGTGTCGTCTACGCGTTTGTTGTGGATTACAAGGCCTACCGGTTATTCCTCGGTTACCTTGTGTGCTTCGCATATGCTACTGATGTAGTAGTGAGACTAAATATCTCAAACACTTTAGCAATGTGTTTATGCATGGTGGGCCGACCATGAATGAGAAGTTGCATTAAGTCGGATTAAACCAACAGGGCAGATACTGACGTTAATTATGAACACACATCTGTCTCTTTTCCTTCATTAAACCTGTAGCTTTGTCTGGTTTCACTTCCGGAATACTTCGCAAAAGAAAATTAACTGGAACGCGAAGGATAACCTCTAATTCAGCTAATGAAATGAATCTTTACCTCGGTATATTTAGTTTTCTTTCCCCTGTGCACAGCGCGGCTCAAATCATGCTGATAGCTTTTTCTGATTTCTGGCGCTCCAGGTGAGTTTAGAAAATTATTGTGTTCTAAGAGTTATAATAAAATGTTATGAGAAAATTGTCCGAAAGACTACTTTTTGTTTTCCGTAGGGGGGAAAATATATAAGCTATGGACTCCTAACCAGTGAAAGAAGGAACAATAGACTATAAATGTTTTTAATATTTTTAGAGGGCGTGTCACTTCCCATAAGTAGCAAATTTTTATTTTATGCTATTTTTGGAAGTAATCCAGCTAAAGAATTAAATTTTTCTGCGAGTAGCTCTTTTCATAATGGTTGCACAGAAAAAGTATTCAGAATTGGACAAGTGGGCGGGGTACCTCAAATATGTAGCAAATAAGTATTATGAAATATCTTGGGAACTAATACGGTTAAACCCTTGAGATTTTGTAGGAATTACTCAGTTGATTTTATGCATTCTTCTACAGAAAATAGTAAGCATAAGATAAGTTGTCATGGCACCTCTTATATAGCCAAAATTTAATTTTTGGAATATCTTTGGAGCTAATGCAGCAAGAAACTTGAAATTATGAAAGTTAAGGTGGAGGTACATAGCACGCGTTAGCGCGGCAACGCGTGTGCTGCTTTTCCAACTTTAGTTTTTCCAAATTTAGTTTTAACTCCTATAGCTCATATCTTTGGGGCTACTTCATATAGACTTGTTTCATTTGGGAATGATTTCACAGTACCTATTGTTTGCGGCATTTTTTTTATTGAAACAATTTTAATGCATATTGTACGTAGTCCTTAAAAAAATATCAAGATTATTATCATAAACAGGGCAAAAAATTTTTATATTTTGCATTTGTTGCAAAATTTACGCTTGTTTTAATATTACACTTCATACCAAGTACTTTTGACCAATTCTAACAAAAAAGGGTTAACATTTTTTAAAGATACTTCATAATTCATTTTTTCATATACATAGAAAATCCCAGCAAAAATATTTGCAACTCCAACATACTTCTTGTTTGTAATAAACTTCATGGCATATTTAGCTTAAAAGACTACTGAACAGAAAAGCAACGTAAGGCGAAAAATTGTTGAATGCTTTCTCCAATAAATAAACTAAGGCGAAAAATTAATACCTGTTCTGAAAGCACTTAAGCAAAGTTTCTTGATAAGGAACTGGGAATAAAAATCATGTTAAATTTGTGTACAATGGGAAATGGACATTGAAAAAGAAAGTCCATGAGTTTTGTTCGAGTTTCCAGAAAAAGTATATTTTAGCGGTTCAAAAGCCTTACTTTGCTGCGTATATTCAGTATTTTAGCAAGCTACCTATTTAAAGATTTGCTGGGCTACTTGTGATACTGCTGGAAAGGGCGAGTTATCTAAGGGATATTGTAAGCCAAATTTCAGGGAGGAAACAAAAATTTTTAACAAACTATTCCTACTTAAACATCTGAATGGATATAATGTAAGAACACAAGTGTTTTTAAGTGTTAACAAGTAAATTATAATGTTAAATATTTGTGCTGGCTTATATGAATGTGTTTCTGAATGTGCTTAGCCACAAAAAAGGACACTTTTCTAGGAAAAACAAAAACAAGCAAGCAACCATAAATAATCATAAAGTCAACCTTAAAAGTTTAAATCAATTTTCCTGAGAGTAACGGAAATATGAAACCATTAGATTGCAATTCGTTTGGAAAATGTTTAGCACAAGCACACTTACATATATTGGTATAAATAATGCAAAATTCTTGCAAAATTAACAAGCATTATTTGAATAAAATAAAACACTCAATACAAGTTTCATTCTTAGTAGAGTTACATATGGAATACTAGTATTTCCTTGCAGTTTGTAGATACATAGATATTGCTACTAAGGAATAGAAAAAAAAAACAGTTGAAACATTTGAAAGTTTAGATAAGTTTGACTTCGGATATTCCGGTATTTCTTCTATGATGATGTCAATAATGTTGATTATATTACACTGAACCAACCGCTTGTATGACTGTACATACAAAAGTTGGTTATTTGGTTAATGTTGTTGACAAAACAACTCTAAGACTGGCAAAATTTGAAAGTTGTTTGTTTGAAACAGTCATTTCCATCGACACAAGTACATGCACTGTATGTGTTGTACATCCGTAACTTGTGTCTCATTTGAATGCATATCATATGACTACTGCTCTTGCCACTGATTTCATTTAACATTGTCAATACTTGTGTATTTTGCTGCATGTTGATGATTTCCTTGTGATTCCCCATATAAAAGGAAAATGTTTTCAAACATCTTTTGTGGCCAAATTCATGCATTTCCTTCCATACACACACTTGTCGGGAAAATGCATGATAAAATTGTATTGAATTTTCAGTTCTTTAGACAATTTGTAAACTGCATATATTCATGCACAGGAGTATACAACTGATCATTTGTGTGGATTTCAAATTCAATAGAATTTCCTATTTTTCTCAATATTTCCTTGTTTTGCCAGGCAGTATAAATCTTATCTATTTCAGCTTCTAATTTTGTTCTTTTGGCAACTAAAAAGGAAATCATATTTTGAGCTTTTGTGTTCCACAGTTTATATTTGAATTTCGATACGTTGAAAATATTTAATTCTGATAAATCACATTTTGTTACTTAGAACAACTTATGCTTATATCCGAATGCATACAAACATTTACAATGTAAATATGTGTATGCAAATTTTGAACAAAAAAAAAATCATTACTCTAACGTAAATGTATGTATATGGGTGATCCTCATTTCAAATGCTTTTTTCGTGTCCGTTGAAAGTATAGTAAAATTCATAAAATAAACGCATAAATTAAAAAACGAGAACTACTTTAGCATGATTTAATATATGGCACACCCAAAAGGGTTATCCCACTCGTGATCAGATGGGGAACTTGTTGGGACATCCCATCTACAAATTAGTGACTTAACAGAAGTTCTTCCCAAGTGTGAAGCTATTGGGAACTTGTTGGGAAAATTTAACTCAGGTTTTTAGTCGTATTTTTGGCTCATCTTCAACAGAGGTGATTGCTACATACTTTTGTCCTTGGATAGCTCCAGCAATTTTAATTCAATGTTAGAATTTTATATTTTCCTGATTTTAGCAAATTTTTTCAAGATTTTGATACTTTCCTACAGGAAATCAATCGGGTCTCAAATACGTTTCTGCGTTACATCGGAATTGGGATCACAGTCAGATCCCAAATATGTTTCTATGAAAATTTCTAGTCGGGCCCGACTAGATATTTTCCCAATACTCATATTGGGGCCCGATTGGGAATGCACGTGGCACACCCAAAAGGGTTATCCCACTCGTGATCAGATCGGGAACTTGTTGGGACAGCCCATCTACAAATTAGTGACTTAACATAAGTTCTTCCCAAGTGGGAAGATATTGGGAACTTGTTGGGAAAATTTAACACAGGTTTTTAGTCGTATTTTTTGCTCATTTTCAACAGATGTGATTGCTACATACTTTTGTCCCTTGGATAGCTTCAGCAATTTTAATCCAATATTAGAGTTTAATATTTTCCTGATTTTAGCAAATTTTTTCAAGATTTTGATACTTTCTAGTCGGGTACTACCTTGATTATAGACCCTAGAGCGAATATCCTCTATAAAGATTGCATACCGGTAGTATACTGGTAGTAGAGTTTCGGTAGTGGTACATACCGATACCAATATAACTCAAATATCGCTACCGATACCGAAATAAAAATATTTTTAATACCAATACCGCTACCGATATTATTATTCGCTACGGTTGCCAACCTTGTACATACAATTTTTTTTGGGAAAAATAAATTGTTTCGATTTTTTGTTTGTTCCTAAAATCGACTTTGTATGACTTTGGGCAAATAAAAATTACATTGCCATAACGCCTTGTTTGAGCATTTTTATTAAGTGAATGAACTATTATTTTATGAAAAATACTGACGGAGCAAGATTAAAAATTAAAAGTAATCTAGATTATATTATTTTGGTAAAAACTAAGTGGACGACACGTAATATCCTTACATTGCCATTGAGTAATTCTGAGTGAATTCAATAAATAGGTGAGCCGCATGGCTTTTAACTTTCACAAAAAAAATTGAGGACAATCTTGTAGGTACTAGAAACACATACCCGCAATCTTTTTTATTTATTATTGTATAGCTTCTGATTATTGTGGCCAGCCGAAGTATAAAATTTGACCAATTTTATACATTTTTATAATTGCTCTAGCTTTTTAAGTAGAAAATATATTGAAACGATTCTTGCTTTGTTTTATAGGGCAGTAATGAGCATTTAATATTGCTATGCAAAACTGAACTGGAATAATTGAATGGCCGAAAAGTGGCCACTTGAAAATTACACAGTTTTTTCTCATTTTATCGATTTTCAAACGAACCCTGTGTGAACCCTGTTAAACACAAACCACTGATTTTTTTGGTAGTGAAGAAGGAACCCTTATGACACCATGACATAAGTTTCACTTTTTTTATAAAGAGAAGAAATACAATCAGGCAACTAATGTTTGCCAGTTAATTAATTAATGTGTTACCTTCTTTGGGAAAGGGATAGTGTAGAGAGAACAGGTGGTGAAGTAGGAGAGAGATAGAAAGCTTAATTCATTAACAACTCTGCCATTGTGCGTTTTATTTTGTAGAGCATTGTTGCAGCCCCTCTGCTGTCAAGTAGAGGCATTAATTTGTTTAAGCTGTGTATCCATTTTATTATTTCTTCTTACTTCGCCGACGGATCTGCTACAATACCGACGAAGGAGGGTGCCGTGAAGTACATGGCGGTATTGCCAAAGTGATCAGTGCTATGCCTTCATCTCTTTAACAGTCCAACATCAACTAACACACCCAGCAAAAATATCCGTCTACCGGGAGCAGATTTGTAAGGGAGAGATTTCGGTACTCTCCCTTACCAACCTGCTTCGGTATTACGTGATTTTTGTATGGGATGTCGCACTTGGTAGGTCTGGAGGCATGACCTTTTTTCTGCGTATCCTAGATGCATTAAGCTAATGTCTTATACTTATGTATGTATATAATTAAAAAATGTTTTGCTCTTTATATCACAATTTTACTACACTTGGATTAATTTTTTATTTGCCATTATTTTATGTTGTTTTTATATTTATTTATGTATTAAATGGTACAAATACAATTGGAAATTATATTACACTACAATTTACTTTTATTAAATACTCTTTGTTCGCGTATTGAATCAGGAATCGATCCCACGATCTCCGCATGGTAGACTAGAACACTAACCACTAAGCTATCGAGGCATATTTATGTTCATACAAAATTCAATGGAAGAATAAAAAAATTAAATTACGAAGCAAAAATCACAATCGCATCCATATTTGTACCCACGTAAGCGAGAGATGATGCACTGTAAAAAAGTTTGAGTTGAATAAAAAACTTCGTGCTTAAAACACATGAAAAAACATAAATAGCCGACCAAATTCATCGTGTGTGTGGTATGTTTCTTCGCTCGCTTACGTTGTTGCATCCTCGTAAAGCAGAGGGGATGCACTGTGTGCTTTTCCGTATCTCCGAAGCACTTCTAATTAATCTACCTTGTACCAAATTTATTTTTGCTGGGCAATAACACTCCAATACACATCAGAAAAATGCATGACGTTGTTGGCTTGCCTGAAAGTAGTCTTGAACTCAGACCTCAGGGTTTGTAGTCAAACGCGCTAACTATTCAGCCAACAGCACCCTCATCTGATATTTTCGGAAAATATAGGCCAGTATTTCGTTATTATGGTCACTTAGTGCCGTTTTATTATTTTCACTCTATTACGAGATATGATTTTTTTAAAGTGAAATTTTTATCAAAAATAATGTGCCTAAAAACCGATGTTGGGATACAGATAAAAATCTGAAATTTTTAGAATATATAGCCTATACTTTGCTCATTATGTGCACTAAGTGAGTATGTGTTATTTTCATTTGTTCACTAGATATTAGTTTTTTAAGTAAAAATAAATATGTATTTTTGGGCCATTTTTATTTGCTTCATATTTTACTTACTAATTTTTCTAAGAGTAACACTTGAAAAAATCATATCTCGAAAGCAAATGAAAATAACAGATTGTCACTTATTGCACATAATAAACAGAGTATAGGCTATATATTCTAAAAATATCAGATTTTTATCTGTATCCCAATATCGATTTTCGGGCCCATTATTTTGGATAAAAATTGCACTTTTAAAAAAATCATATCTCGTAATAGAATGAAAATATCAAAACGGCACTAAGTGGACATAATAACGAAGTACTATCCTATACTTTTTGAAGATGTCAGATTTTTATCTATATACCCACATGGCTTTTTTGAAGCTCAAAGTTGAGCAATTTTTAAAATTTAGAAATTTTTGCACCCTTATTTTTGCAGAAGATAATATTTTAGCACAATGAAACTTATATCATGGTATCATAAGGGTGCCTTCTTCACTACCGAAAAAATCAATGCTTTATGTTCAACAGCGTTCATACAGGGTTCAGTTGAAAATCGATAAAATCAGAAAAAACTGTGTAATTTTCAAGTGGCCACTTTTCGGCCATTTAATTATTCCACTTCAGTTTTACGTAGCAATATTAAATGATCATTACTGCCCTATAAAACAAAGCAGTAAAAAGCTACAGCAATTATAAAAATGTATGAAATTGGTCAATATTTTACTTCGGTGGCCACTAATCAGAAGCTTTACAATAATAAATAAAAAATATAGCGGTTATATGTTTCAAATAACTACAAAATTCTCGTAAATTTGTTTATGAAAATTAAAAGCCATGCGGTACACCTATTTGTTGAATTCACTCAGAATTACTCCATTTTGTTTTATGTAAATTAAAAACAATTTTATTTGTGAAAAGTTGCAATATTGTACTCTCACCTTATTGTCGAAATCTTTTAAATTATTTTTAACCAATTTTTTATGTGTTTTGTTTTTATTTTCGATATTGATAAATAAGTTTTAATTTAATTTGGCACAAATTTTTATTTAATATATTATAAATATCACACCAAATTTAATGAGAATCGGATAACTATTGGATAGGGGAGAATATTACTTTTTCCTAGCTCCTGAATCCGCTTCTGCTTGATACCTGTAACGCATAGTAGAATTTGTTCGTAAATATACGAAAAATACGTATCTTTACTAAGGGCCATATGTATAACGAAAACTTGGCATGAAGATAGCATAACCGATGAAATTGGACTGTCTCTTTGCGAATTATACTGGTCATTAAAAATCAGTGTAAAATATAGGGATGAGTCAGAACTACAAGGTACAGTCGTTTTTAATGTCCAATTGTATGGAAAAACTCATTAAGACACAGTTCAATTTAGTCACTTATGCTAAGTTCCAGCCAAGTTTTGGTTATGCATACAGCCGTAATTTTTTAGCTAAAAGGTATGTTGAAGTACAATTGAAATTGAAGAAGTAGTCCTGCGACTATTACGATTTTTTTGTTTTTAGAGAGAAAATGTTTAGTGCTTTTAAATCCTATACTAATTTTTTGTGGTGTATTTTTTCTCAAAAACCATACCCGGCACAACCGAAAGCAATTGCAATGCTCAATACACAAAAATTTTGAAAAATTTTAAATTAGAAATTTATTTCAATATCCATTGAATGAGGCGAAAACTATAATATTAATCCTACCTTCTCATATTTCATTTAAAGCTGTTTTACACTATCTCACAAGTCGTTCGACTTCTGTAGAAAATGCAACCCTGATCTAATGAGTTTATGGAAAGTTTTAAAAAAGCAATACCATATTATATCCATGTTGCATTTAGTGCAGAAGTCGAACAGCGTGTATAATAGTCTAAAAACAGATTTAGCTACATTGATAAACAAAAAAAGCCAAAATGTACGTTTAGAATGAGAATCATCCATAAATGTTTTTATCGTAATATGAAAGTGGATATCGTAAAAAACTGCTATTAAGCGATATTTTTCCAATATGGCGGCGTGTGCGACAGAGATACGAGGTAGTAAAGTTGAAATTCGGAAAGAACAAATAGAAGTCTATAAAACTACCAATTTTTAAAACTCCCGTAAAGCGTTCTAGGTAAAAACAGTAAAAAATAAATATATGGCTCGAGATCAAATACAAATATCGGAAATGAACTATTTTATCGTATAATTTTCTTTTTCTGTCTATTTAAATCATAATAACATAAAGAAAGAACAATACCAAATGTTTTCATTCTCCGGTAGAGTATATTTCTTTTTACTTTTATTGGAATTAGTACTTAAAACTGTAAGTACGAATAAATTGCAATTAAAAATTCATGAACTTTTCAATTCAAGCACGAAATTTTTATTACCTCTCAATTCTTTCTCACCGACTCACAAAGTCATTTCATGCACATATATCGACGCAGTTGCGTAAAAAGAGCCAATCTGCAGATTAAAATCATGTTTCTAAGATTTACATAGATCATACGGCAAACAAGTAACGTTTATGGCTATATAATTGGTCGTATTCTTCGAGCAATTTAGAGGTCTACCCATCTATTTAAAAGTCAATGATAAAAAGGCCAACATAGTGCAGTTTGGCCATTTTACGTAGCAATAGTTCTAGTAATTAAAAATTAAATTGGGCTAATCTGACAGTTTGGCCTTTCACATTTTTAACAATTTTAGGCCAATGTTTGCATATAATAGGGAAGAAAATAAAACTTAGGTGCGTAATTGCAAAAAAATATGTATAATATGTACTGACAAAGAATAGTAATATTTAAATTACAAATAGTATAACAATTGGCATTTAAATTTATACTCAAGAATGACATCGCCTACATCTACTTGTTCCTATTCATCGTCAGTTATATCAATTTGTTCTGAAATCATTGGTTCATTTACCTGTAGTCCAGAAACTTGGTTTTCTATTTACTATGGCGGTCCAACGCCATCAACTTCGACAGAAGCTAAAGAATACAGTTAAATTAGGAGTTGGTCGTTATTAAGAAGTTTGTGCAGTTACCAACGGCTATTTCAAAATAATCTATGTACATACCTTTTTTTGTTTTTAATTTGCTGGTAGCGCTAGTCCTAAAGCGAGCCTTCCCCGTGAGCCAATGTACATCATAGTTATTTTCGCTCCTCTTGTTCTGACCATTTTTACTAATAATATAATCACTATTTTACTAATAATATAATCACTATTTTAATTTAAATAAACACGCAAAGAACATTGAAAAATAATTTATTTTTATGTTTTTTTTGAAAAATATGGTTTCAAAAGTGTTATCAAAGACAAAACCATTTAAAAAATAGCAAAATATACAATTTTTAAAATAGTCAATTATGCAGATTGGCCCTTGTAAGCCAGCTCGTTGCAGATAGGCCAATCATATTAGCCCGTAATAAGGTAAACAAAAACAAATTGGCCCTCATAAGAAAGTGCAGATTGGCCCTTTTTACGCAACTGTATCGATATATTGAATTTTGTACTATTGATTTTAAATGGTGACACGGCGGATGCAGTAAAAGTGTTGGGATCAAGAGTTCAACACTAACATTTACAAATTTATTTATAGAAAGTAAAATTAAAGTCAGTAAATTTCAGGTACTAAAAATATTAAATTAAGTCTCTGACAGGATTAAATAAATACATACATATGCGAACGAAAAAATTTCATTTTAATCATGACATTTTTGTAACTAATGAAGTAATTTTCATAGCATGAATGAAAAACAATAACAAAATCATTGCTGTAACGTAAAAAATCATTATATATGGAGGTTTTCCTTTCAGTGTAACCACTTTTTCTTAACAATAATTGAACAAAGAAAAAACAAACAAATGTTGTTTCCTTGTTTGTTAAATTATTAAACGTATGTATTAGAATTTCATTCTAAAAATAGTTTGATCGAAAAAAGTTAAATTGAAAAACGAACTTAAGCCAATGTAATTGAATAGATTTGGATATTATATTAAGAGTATTTTTTACTTTTTATCGACGATATGAATACAAAGTTTTTGCATAACAATAATTATTTTATTATTATTTACTCAAAAGTTCTGGTTTTTGAGTTATGACTCTATTGCAGTAAAGGCTCTATGTACATATAGGCATAGAATAGTCAGAGTAAAAACTCCATTGTCAATTTATCTGCCACAAATATTTTTTTTATAAAAAAAACAATAAATTATATAAGTTAAATATTTATTTGTTTGCCTTCAATAAGTATTTACATATGTTGGTGTTTTTTTTTCTCTACTTTTATGGAGAATTAATTAAAAGTCTCTATGCTTTGAAAATTCATTAAGTAAAACCAACCATACAAAACAACAGAAAAAAACAGAAATTGCCTTAAACAGTAGCAGGCTGAACAAAAAGGTACAAGTATCCATTGGAGAAGCAACAGCGCCACACGTGAACATTTCTATCAAAACAGACAAATTTACAATTATTCGTTAAGTTTTAAATGAAACTTGATTGATTGATTAGAATTTTATTTTTAGGTTTTTGTTTTGCTAATTACTTAATTTTTAAACAACATCTTACTCAGCGTGCCGCCAAGTAATATGAAATTGAAACTTATACACCTTGCAACGCGTTGCGAGTAAAATGTTGGTAGTTTTATTTTAAGTAATGATTATTATTATTATGTTAAACAAAAACTTGTTTGATGAAATTTATGAAACATCAGCTTTCGAAAGATAAACAGTTATCCCACGTATAACACGGAGGTTATATTCCAAAAAAGCTGGATTGCTTTATATAAAACTTAATAATAAATCACTCTCAAGCTGACAGAAAAATTAAGTTGATGTTAATTTTTCCCTTGTTCCTTGGAATATTAATCATGCCCAATTCTTTCTGAATATAACGTTACGAACCTTAGCCTAATAATCAATTTGGATTCACAAAGCAAATACGTTCGAAATAATCATATTAATAAACATTTAGCTACTGGCTTGAGCTTTTCACATGTTTACATGCTCACATATACTTAAGTATAAAATCAAACCAAAAAAGTTTGTCTTGAAAAATGAAATCGGAAAAATGGGAATGAAGAAAAATAAACCGATGGCAAGCTGGGAAAGTGCACTTTAATATCAGCTTGAGAGTGATTTAATTCTCGTATTCAATTTTCACGAAAAAGTTGTATATATAATAAGTAAAATCGCATTCAACAGAGCCACCTGACAAGTGGTGATAAGCAAATTCACGTGAGCACTGACGATGGAAGTGTAGCTGCTTCCGAAAGTGTCGCTACTCTGTTCTGCTGTTTACGTTGAAAAATTAAGCGAAGAGGGTTAAAATATTCCATGAAATTATTTCTGATGCAGTTTAAGATAAAAGTGCTGAACATACCTCATGCATTAAACGTAAGTTTTATACGATATCTTATAGTGATTCTCTATAACAATGACCAAAAGGTTGGGTTCATGTAAAGTAATTGCCAGAACTTTTAAGCTTATGGTGATCCCATTATCAAACTTTTACAGTATAATGAGGACACCCTAGGCTAACATTGGTAAAAAAATAAAAATATTAAAAATGGGTCGAAGTTAGAAAAACTTTAATTTCAATTGCTCATATCCGGTTTTGGCCATGAAAAAAAAACTTTTATTTTTAATTAAATATTTTTTTTTAAGATCAGACAATTTCTTATAAAAATCACTATTTTAATTTTTTGTTTTATTTGTTTCTAGTTCGAAACAATAATTTAAAATAATATCTTTCAAAAACGGCAACATTTTCGCACTCCAACTCAACAAAACCATCATACAAAAAAAAAACATTTTGCATACACATTTATACTAGGGATGTAACGAATACCGATACCGATATATCGGCGATACTTCAGATTTTCCGATACATCGGTATCGGCGATATTTTACTGTCGATACGACGATACTTTTAAACAATTTTTCAGAGTTTTTTTCTGACAAATTATTAATTTTTTGTTAATTTTACCATGAACTAAACACATTTCGTTATTTTTTAAATCTTATTAATATGAATTTTAAAAATTAATGATATTTTATACTATTATTTTGTAAAAAAATTATTTATTTTTTTTTTGTTAATTTTACCATGAATTTAAATTCAATTCGTTGTTTCTTAAATCTTATTCCAGCAAAAAAAGATACTCCAAAGAAGTCATGAAAATGTAGAATTCGCGATCCGGAAGTATTGCAAATTTGGATCATTTCTAATTAGTTTTACATATCCTTGCCATTGCAAGAAGTTCTGTTTTTGGATTACCAATCACCGAATTGGCAGCCATGCTCGGACAAATTTCTTTTTCGGTGTTCCATAATGATTTTTCGTCAAGAAAAAAGGATAAAAAATTACCAATTTTCACAATTTTTTTATGCGAGTATTGCTAGTATTTTTTAAAATTATAAAGGAATTAAAATTTTTTTCTTGCTTTTCTACTAGTTACACTATGCGACAAATAAAGACTTTTGGAAAAACACAAGAACTGGACAGTACAGGTTGGATTGTCCTACAATGGGGTAGTAAAACCCTTTACTCAGTTTGGCGAATTTGGTGACCAATTTTTTTATGGACCTCCAAAGTTTCTGAAAATCAGTGGGGCCTCAAAAAATGGTGTTATCAGTATTTGGCTAACAGCTAATTCAAACTTTATAATACCGCCTAACTATATATGGCAATAATGTAGCTAAGAGTCTGTTTAACAGATTTTTTTGACATTTCATGGGAAAAAATTTTTTTCGTGAACTTTTTGTTGACAAGATTAAGGAAAAAAAATTTTTTTTCACTTTTTTCAGAATAACTTACAGGGACTTATAGTTACGGTAGAGCTGAACAACTTTTGTGAACATATCAATACAATCTGCACGTATCTAGGCATTCTAGTAGCTCACACAGACCACTTTTTACCTTAAAAATTTTAGTTTTTCACTATTTTTTTATGCTAAAAAAATATTTTTTTTAAAATAGTATATTCAATAGTATATGCATACTTCTGTTGTGTTTCACTAACAGTTTGTGCCCAGAAAAATAATATGTTCCTGTACTTTTTTTTGAAAAAAAAATGATTTTATTCACTTTTTTCAGTATAACTTACAGGGACTCCAAATTTTTCATGACCATTATTTGGCAAAACAACAACAAACAATAAAATACTAAAATCAGCAACATAAGAAGTGGAACAATAACAAAGAAAGCAAAAAAATGCAATAAAAATATAGCCTAACTCGTAAAAAACGAAAACTTTTGAGGTTGGAATTAGTTTTTCTGGGTTGTTTAGGGTGCCCACACAGAAAAAAATAAGTTTCGTTTTTGATAACAAAAATCCCGGTATTCAATAATTTTTTTTTCAAATTTCCTGTGATAAAGAATTCCCCTATATTGATAACAAAATTATTTCAAAATAAAAATATATATATAAAATAAAAAAAATGTTGACATGGCTGGAATACGAACCCGGGCTTTCCGGACGTAAAGCATACACTCTCTAGCTGAGCCATATCCCATTTATTTGTTTATGGGATACAACTTGTTTTAAGTACTTATGAATAAAAAGAAAAGAAATAACCGGCATGGAAAAGAAATACTTACAACGAAATATTTTATTATGTTAAAGATAAATGTTATTGAAATTCATATTTTTTTTAATAACATGGTTTTATTGAATATAATTCTTGTCTATTTTTTTCTGTGCAGATACATTCAGATTATATTGACATGCTCACAAAAGTTGTTCAGCTTTACCGTAGCTACAACTTTGCCAAATATTGTTAATAAAAAATTACGAGTCCCTGTAAGTTATTCTGGAAAAAGTGAAAAAAAAATTTTTTTCCTTAATTTTTCAAAAAAAAAGTGCACGAAAAAATAATTTTTTGGCATAAAATGGTAATAAAATCTGCTTAGCGAACTCTTAGCTACATTATTGCTATATATAGTTAAGCGGTATCACCAAGTTTGAATTTTCTGTTGGCCAAAAGCTGATGACACCTTTTTTTTAGGGCCCGCTGATTTTCCAAAACTTTGGAGGTCCATAAAACCAAATTGGTTACCAAATTCGCCAAGCTTAGTATAGGATTTTAGTACCCCGTGGTAGTACAATCGAATCTATACTGTCAAGTAGGTGTGGTTTTTGGATTGTTGCACTGTGTTATCTGCATATTTTTAATATAGATTTTTTGGAAGCAAAGAAAATGTAGCTCCTGAAAAAATACTTCCAATTTTTCATATTGGATTAATATCAATTTTAAATATTAATAATTTCTTACACTGTAATTTTGTATAATAAAAAAATTGCACTTGAGTTTTGTTAATCGAAACTTGAACTCAATTTCAATATTCGTATCGGTATCGGAATCGGTATCGGCGATATTTATTTTTAAGTATCGGTATCGGATCGGCAAAACTGCGTATCGTTACATCCCTAATTTATACATACTAGAACTATAGTTATGCTAAATATCAAGGAATTTCGGCAAAAAATTGGGTTGTCCGCTTCAAATATTATGCCGCATATGCAACAGGTCTTGTAACTTTTCAGCATGTTCATCTGATACGGCACCAAGATTATCAGGAAAGAAATCGTTTTGCATATTATTTGGTATGGATTAGGTTTCTCAAAACTATTTTCGAAGAACATTTTTATTAGAAACTAAAGAAGTTATGGACCAAAACTTAAAAAAGTCTGGATAAAAAAAATTTTTTTAAGCTGTGTAGCCATTTTATTAGGTCTTTTACTTCGCCGACGGTTCTGATACAATACCGACGAAGGAGGGTCCTGTGAAGTACATCAATATATATTAGTATTAATCGCTGCCGGTACTGCCAAAGTGATCAGCCTTCATCACTTTAACAGTCCAGAAACAACGAACACAATAACACACCAGTGCACATCAGGAAAATGATTGATGTTGTCGGCTTGCCTGAAACTAGTCTTGAACTCAAGACCTCAGAGTTTGTAGTAGGGGTGGGCAAGTGAAATAATATATCGATATCGATATAATTTTAAATATCGATATATATCGAATAAAAAAGCCAGGTAAAAATTAAACAATCAAAAACTTTTCCCTTCCTACTGCTCGTTAAGAGGATGCATATCTGTAATATTTTTATATAAAAAGGGAACTTCCTGGAGTTTGATATCGTCCCTACCATGTCAAACTATCCAATATGCAAAAATTCTTTTTTAAGATTCCTTACTATGATTCTCCAATGGGTACGATACGCTTCGTTGGAAAATGTTGAACATCTCATAGAATATTTAAAACTCATTCAAAAATATTTTAAAACTTCCTTTTGCAGGAATACGCTGATTCTGAGTTCACAATTGACTTGTTCTTGCGTTCTTTTTAAAATTACCGATTTGCATATTGGATAGTTTGATATGGTAGGGACGATATGACGGATGCACGGATGAAGCAATTCTTAAGATTTCTTAAGATTTCTTTCTCTTTTTACAGATTTAGTTACGGGTATATTGATACAACTTTGAATTTTTTCCAATTTTTTTTAATGTTTATGATAAAGAGTTCGTGTCAAATTTATGTACTTTGTTTTCCAATAAATTATCCACTTTATGACTTTTTTTCGGTCGTAGAAATTTTTGGGAAATGTGAGCCACACACAAACTGCTAATAACAGGCGCTCTATGAATTTAACAACTGAAGAGCTGCAAAGCTTTTTATTCCTATGCATTTCATACCTAATATTTTTGGTTTCTAATACATAGCATTTGTTGATGTCATCCTACAGGTCTGAATTTTTTTATGGTATTATGTGTTGACTTTTGCCTATAATTCAATTTTCCCAGTTTTGGTACTTGTACCCCTTTGCTTTTAACGCCTTCAACTATCCATTAGATGTAAATTCAGCTAATAAAAAATAAATAAAATAAGTCATTTATTTATCATTAAACGAAAAATAAATAATAAGCAAATGTTCTAGGTCTAAATGAAAAATAAAGAAATTATAAAAAACAAATGCGATAAGTTTTAAAAAAGCTATTTCATGGCATACACCATTATTTTGAAATATTTTGATTACTGATATTAAAGAGCGATAAATTGACGAAAAAATGCGTTTACAGATTTTAAAAATATTAAGTCTAAAAAAATTATACAGTTTTTTGTCCCTCCTGTAAAATTTCAAAAAAGGACTTATCACGTTTGCCCGTTAAGGCGACAATATAAGAGATACATATACAATAATTATGACTTCTTCTATGAATAGTAATTTGGTTCATGGAAATCGGTTGAGTAGTTTAGAAGATACGGACTTATTACCATCACGCCACTATGATACACTGGCTAAATAAAGTCATTTAAAAAAGCTATACGAGGAATTGATAATTTTCTAAAGACCTTATTTATATAGTAACTGAAAAATATATAATACATATATAAAATACCACTTTTAAAGACAGTTCAATTAAATATTGCTCGTGGAGCAACACATGCAGTTTGAAGAACGAGGGACAAGTGTTTAACTGAAAAATTAGTTATGCTTAGTGACGTGCTGATGGATGGCTGGAAATAAAGTTACGCGAGCATATTTGGAAACAAGATATGCACTCGTATATTAAAGATTTCTTTAAATATTTTAGCCAAAGTTTGTTATGAAGCATCTATTTGTCTATTCCGCTTGAATTAATTCTTATAAGATTATTTAAATTTTTGTTGGTTATTTTTTTTATTTTAATTTAAAATGTTAATGAAATTCCGCCCTTTTTTTAATAAAATGTATAGAAAAAAAGGAACAAAATGAATGCAATATTTCTTAGCAACACCACCACCATCACAACCACCACAATGGCCACAACATAAAAATGCCACCTTTTAATGCCTCAAGTGGCAACAGACCACAACAGTCCTGCTAACAAAGTTTCCATTAAATAGAAAGTAGTTTTTATTGAAGTCGTTCGTAGTACGACTTCTTATTTAAAATGTGGCATGTTGCATAAATAATTTATACCAAAAGAAAATCTAGTTAAAAACAAAATGTAAGAATAGCTATTTGTGTGTGTTTGTGATAAAATGTGCGTGTGTGTTGCCTCAAAATCCCATTTATTCAAGTATCAAGAAAATGCAATTTTCAATTGCAGCTGAATTCGTTCCAGAGAATGGCCTGCCACGACGTTTGCGAACTGCTTATACAAACACTCAACTGTTGGAGTTGGAAAAAGAATTTCATTTCAATAAATATTTATGCCGGCCAAGAAGAATTGAAATTGCAGCCAGTTTGGATTTAACTGAGAGACAGGTGAGTTATTTTTTGTACTTTTTTTAAATATCTTTTAAATTCCTATTCTTTTTATTATTTTATAAAGTGTTTATTAAATAAATAATGGTTCTCATTTTGTGCAAGAAGAAAGAAAACAAATTTTGCAGAAATACTAACTTCTTTTTAATTGCCATTGAGTTTTCTTTTTCTCTTTTAATTTATTAATTAACATCGTTTTTTGCTCGATTTAATTATTTTCACCACTTCTTGATGTTTGCTGTATTGCAGGTAAAAGTTTGGTTTCAGAATCGGCGTATGAAACACAAACGGCAAACTCTTTCAAAAACTGACGACGAAGACAACAAGGACAGTCTAAAAGGCGATGATGATCAGTCCGATAGTAGTAAGTGAAAAATATTTTTTTATTTAACTGAACTGAAAATTGTATACTTTCTTAATCAAAAACTTCATGAAAAAAGTTTTAAGGCAATTTTGTCACACATATTTTGGGCTTTTGTTGATCGAAATCGGCCGTACTGTTGTCGAGTTAGAGTGAAATATACTAATGTACCTAGTGGAAATATTAGTAATGTTCCTTTAAAAAGTCTGCACGTGATAGAAAAAACTGAAAACGGATTTTATTTTAGCGTATTAAACTCTTTATATATCATATATTTTTATTTAAAGGCCCGAAAACTTGTTTTTGCAGACCAGTGGGACTATACGCTTTTTAGCACTATACAATCGAACCAGTGCAAGAAAAGGAGGTGGCCAAGGGAGAGGACAAACTGCTTTTTTATATCCATAATTTCAGTTTAACATTTTTTTATAGATGCTACTGATGTTACGAATATAAATTTTCAGTATTCGCGAATACTGAGCTAATATTCGCCTAATAAGAATACGAATATTCAATCTTAAATTTAGCGCCACTCGACATTTCAAATTTAGTTGAAAACCATTTCAAATTTAGTTGAAAACCAGTGCAAGAAAAGGAGGTGGCCAAGGGAGAGGACAAACTGCTTTTTTATATCCATAATTTCAGTTTAACATTTTTTTATAGATGCTACTGATGTTACGAATATAAATTTTCAGTATTCGCGAATACTGAGCTAATATTCGCCTAATAAGAATACGAATATTCAATCTTAAATTTAGCGCCACTCGACATTTCAAATTTAGTTGAAAAATTCTCCCCTTTGCTCCACACAGAAAAAATTATCACAAAAAAATTTTCAAACAAAAGTTTTTCTAAAAATAAATTTAATTTTCATTAAATGCTCTGTACATAATCTATGAATTGTTTGTTTGACTATTATTTAGGACGCAAACACTAAAAACAACAAGAAAACTGTATCGTAAAAAAACAAACCCGATGACGATATACTCAAAAATAATAGCAACAACAATGAAAGCAAGAGGAATGTGATTGTACCAAGTTTGTTTACTGATGATTTTTGAGTGAATCAAATCGTTAATGTCGTTGTATTAATTCTCATTCATTTTTTTATAGTCTTTAGATAAACGTTCAGACTTGAACATATTTAACAAAGTGAAATTTCATAAATCCTTAATGGATAATTATGATGTGGTGACCCAGACAAAAATTTTATTTGATATATTACAAAAAGTCCAGTAAATATTTTTGATTCATTAAGTAAACTATTTTGTTTGATATTTGTTAGTATTTTTAGACAAATTGTTTTATAAATTCAGACAAAAATGTTGTTTGATATTTTTCAGAAAATCCAGTAAATCTTTTTGTTTGATTAAGTAAATTGTTTTGTTACAATTTGTAAATATTTTTAGACAAATTGTTTTATAGATTTAAACAATTTGTTCACTGAAAAAAACACGTTTTTTAATGAAATTGTGGAGATATTTTTGTCTATATTTACAAATTTGTTTGTAGGTCCATTCCTAGGCAAAATATTTACTATTTCATTGAATTATTTTACAGAAAATGAAATTTAGTTTTTTCTGTGCAATAACAATAAATTGAAGAAAAAAAAACAGGCACACTACAATATGTATTTAACATTATTATGACATTCTGATGACTGAATTTTAAATTATTAACTTCGCACCTGAATGCCAGTACTGACCACTTTTTAAATTTTTCATACTTTCAGATTTAGTTTTTCTCACTCTGTTTGTGCTTTTACTTAGTAATTGTTTGTAAGAAAATATTTTCGCAGGCGCTGCAACATTTTTCGCATATATAATTTCGATTTATTTTCTTTATTAAGTTTAACTTTATATTTTACAGTGTGTAATAATAAGTAGAACGAAAGGATCTCTCTGAATTTCTTTAAATTTGTGGCAAAAAGGAATAGGTGCTTAAGTCGACTTAAGAAAGTAGTTTTCTCCAAAGTTTTTAACTATTTTTTAACCATTAAATTTATTTATTGAATATTCAATTGTAAATTGAACTAACAATAATTATTAAAATCTTAAAACTAAAATTGATAATTAGTCCAGCCACTGCTAGCAGCGATGCCAACTTAGCTCTTTCGAGCATTTTTTAGCGCCATTTTTAAAAAAGCTCTAAACAGGCGGTTTTGCTTTATTATTTTTAGCTCCCTTAGAGATTTTTGTATACAACAGTGAATATTAAGAAATTTTGTAAAGAGTCTGTGGAAATGAGTATGAAAAATGTCATGACAATGTAAAGCTTCCAGTTTCGTTATTGATTATTAATTTTCAAACGCTGAAGTCGGCAGAGTATTCAGTACAATGAATTTTTTAAAAAGTAATATCAGAAGTATAATACATATCACAAACTGACGTACAACAAAACCTTATATATTTAAAGAACTAATCATATAAAAATGAACCCCAACAAATTTTTATTTTGATACATGTACCAACCATACATATACATACATATGTATGTATTTCAAATTTAAGTCCAAAAATTAAACAATAGATTCAAAACTTAACATGTAATTCATACATAAAAATCAATAAACAAAAATAAAAAATTCATTTAAAATTAAAGACATGAGCTGGCGAGGCCACCTGTGTTTATTTCATCGAGTAGTTGAACGACGTAAGCCCCAGGCAACAAATGCTGTTAAAATTGCTTAATGTAAACAGCGTTGTAACAGAAAGCTTAACCTCATTTCATAACCAAAATCAGTGGAAATTAAATGGTTGTCTGCATTGCCTGTATCAAAAAAGCAGGACAATTTAAGAGTGGACCAGGACACCAGGACAATTTGTCTAAGACCAGTACAAATCCTGGAAAACCAGAACGTATGACAGCCCTACCCCAGAGGGAAAAAACCAGTCACAAGACAGGTTACTTGACTTGTTCCCAAGGACTTGTAATCGGTTCGAGTTCCGGAACTTTATATGAAAGGGACCGGTAACTTTTACATGGCGCTGTCATTGGAGGGGGTTAATTGACATAATTAAGATACTCAGTGACCCAAACTAAGGCTACTTGTCCTGTGATGGGTTCTTTAATACTAGCTGAATTACTGTACTTTAAACAAATATTTTTAATTTGGAAAAAGTCTGCTTGTGCAATGAGGGTTTTTTCCTAACATTTTTGTTCTAGTTTTGTGATATGTTTTGATATGATTCTTTTCACCGGTCACCACTCAGGAAAATTTCATATCATTTCCATTTTCAGTTCGCAACTTACTCTCGAAGTAGAAACAAGCATTAATTTGCCGTCGGTGAACAAAATAAACAATATAAAAATATACATATAATATATAAAAAAAAAATAGACAAATATTCGCAAGAACAAAGTAATAAAAAACACCGTTTTGTTTAATATTTTACGTACCTATACATTTTTCATTTCTTTTTGTAAAGTAAATTATAATTATAAGCAAGTAGGCACACAAACAACAAATATATTTGGTATTCGTACCAAATGAGTACGAATACAACAACAAACAACAGAAATGCCTACGTTACTGTTGTTGCTGCAGAATGTGATAACCCAGTAAACAAAAATTTACACTAGCGTACGCGGGTACGCTCAAATTCAATGTCTATGACGGACCATAATATAAAAGAAAATTTTTTGATACCAGCTTCACAGCAAAGCACAAGTGCCAACAATATGAGCCAACATCAAGCTGAAAAAGAAAAATCGACAGAAAGTGTCCCCCTAGAAACTGATTCAGAAATCCAAAAATCAAAATGGGTATTGATCGCTATTTTAAAGTGGTAAATAATAAAAAAAGACAAAGAAGTCCAAGATCGAAAAACCTCGCTCCATTGGCGAAAATGGCCAAAGATGGTAAATCTGATGGGACGCACTCTGAAAACCGGTTTTCACTTCTACAAAACGACGAAGACGAAATCTCCATTGTCAGGATAAAATCGCGATTAAAACACTACGTAATGAGTGATCATTGTGAAGACTATCTTCAAGCAACTAACATCTGCATTGAAGCTTTTCATTAAAACCTGGTGATTTCATCAATTTACTCTCCTCCCAGGTACTCTATTACAGAAAATCAATATAGTAGAATTTTTAATTCACTAGGCCCACTCTTTTTGGCCGCCGGTGATTACAACGCTAAGCACACGTTCTGGGGATCTCGCCTCATCACGCCAAAGGGTCGCGTTTTGTTTGACACAATTTCAAAAATGCGGTTAAATGTTATATCAAGTAGGCAGCCAACTTACTGGCCAACAGATCGCCGAAAAATACCTGATGTTATTGATTTTGGAGTAGTAAACGGTGTGCCCAGCGAAATGATCCAAGTTGAAGCATCCTTAGATTTGTCTTCAAATCACTCACCAATTATTGTCACTATATATTCACATACAACATATTAACCCACTTGTGATTTAACGATGACAACCACATGTATAAATTGGTTGAAATAAAAAAAATATTTGAGTGCTCATTGCCCAGAAAATATTCCATTAAAAACGCCTGCTGACATAGATGACTCTATTAGACTGTTTGAGGCAAACCTTAAGCAAGCTGCTCTAAATGCTACTACTACAAATCTTCAGGTGAGATATAATAAAATTTATTCAGCAGATGTAGAACGGCTGTTATCGGAAAAAAGAAGAGTTCGTAGAGAATGGCAAAGCTGCCGATCCCCTCAGCTAAAATCTAGGCTGAAGGAATGTACTAAACAGCTGAAAACTCTACTAGAATATCAAAAAACCGCTTCTCTTCAAAACTTTCTAAATGGGCTCGACGCAACACCTCAAACAGACTATTCGCTATGGAGGGCAGCCCGAGGTCTCAAAAGACCAGTGATATATAAGCCTCCATTGCGAGCTTCGGATGGAGACTGGGCAAGAACTGACGCTGAAAAAGGTACTCTGTTTGTAAACCACTTGCAGAAAGTATTTACTCCAAATACGTCTGATACTATAGTTGAGCTGCCACCAGTCCTCGCTATACCAGATGTTACTTTGAGGTTCAACATTCGTGAGATTGAACACTATATTGCGGGCTTAAACTCGAAAAAAGCCCCAGGCGCTGATAAAATAAGCAATAAAATGCTCTTAGAGCTACCCTATACTGCAAAACGGATAATTCTATTTATTTTTAACAGTATTTTGCGCCTCAAATGCTATCCCGCAGAATAGAAGGTTTCGCTGATTACCATGATACCTAAACCAGGCAAAGATCATAAGAAGGTGGAGTCCTATAGGCCTGTAAGCCTGTTGTCTAACATGTCAAAACTATTTGAAAAGCTCCTTATGAGTAAGCTAACACCCATACTGAATCGTACTGGATGCATTCCAGACCACCAATTCGGTTTTAGGAGACAACATACTACGATTGAACAAACACATAGACTCGTGAACGTGGTTAGAAAAACCTTCGAAGAAAAGAAATATTGTTCTGCGCTCTTCATCGATGTTTCTCAGGCATTTGATAAAGTATGGTACTCAGGTTTAATACATAACCTAAAGCAAAGCCTACCCGAAAACATCCTTAAACTTTTAGAAAGCTACTTAACTGAGCGAAAATTTGTTGTTATAGAAAGTAATTTTCAAAGCCTTCTGCAACCCATTGAAGCCGGAGTTCCTCAAGGCAGCATCCTCCGTCCTGTATTATATCTGATATATGCCTCTGACTTGCCGGTAAGCAGTAACATACACATATCAACATTCGCTGATGATACAGCTTTTCTAAGTGTTCACAAAAGCCATCAAGAAGCCACCCGCAATTTGCTAGATTATATACCCCAGTTGGAACAATGGCTAAAACAATGGCGGATAAAAATTAACGAACAAAAATGTCTACACATTACTTTTACATTGTGCAAAGAAACCTGCCCACCTATACAAATAAATAACCAAACTATACCTCAACACTGAAGTAAAATATCTCGGTGTTCATCTTGATCGCCGTCTAACATGGAAGTCACACATAAATGCAAAGGTGACCCAAATGAAATTAAAAGCAGATCAAATGAATTGGCTCATTGTAAGGAACTCTACTCTAAGCCTAGATTGTAAACTTTTATACAACTCCATTCTAAAACCAATATGGTCCTACGGAATCCAGTTATGGGGCACTGCCTCGGAATCAAATGTAGAAAAAATTCAAAGGTAACAAAATAAAATACTCCGTACGATTACAGCAGCCCCATGGTATATCAGAGACAAGCAAATTCATAAAGACCTAGATGTGCCGCCGGTTAAGACAGTGTTTTCTAAACATGTAACAAGCTATATAAAAAGACTTGAGTTGCACCCAAATCCCCTAGCCCGAAACATCATTAACTTTAGAGGCCACACTCGGCTGAGAAGGAGGGACACTCTTGCTCTCAGCCGAACACGAGAGACGTAAACAACCAAACAACTAACCGCTGAAACAAATATTTTTGTCTGGCACTGGCTGGACTTAAAAATTAAAATTTTAGAGTTAAGATTTGATTACTTATTGTTAGTTCAATTTTATTGAAGATACAATAAATAAATACATATAACCGAAAAAAAAATTCCATTTTCACGAGTCATAGGATAAGTACGTTCAAGACAATTGGTACAACATTTCCTGCATGTTATATTCTGCTAATTCAATAAAACATATCAAATATAGTTTAAAAATAGAATATTCCTGTTGTAGTAATTATAAAACTTCATTGCATGTTTTCACAAAAATTAATATGTTCAAACATTTCAAAAAATCAAAATTTTATATAAAAAGCGTATTAAAAATAGTTCTATGACCTGAAGATGAATACGAGAATGATGTATTTTTATTTGAACATTAGGTGATATAAAATATTTCTCACGTAAATATATATGTGGTCACATCCCTTAAAGGCCTAAGTCGAGTTGGGAAAAAATTTAATTTTTGGTGTGATGGACTCCATTCGTTTCTAAATCAAATCGCTACCAATTTTTTAAGTATTTAACTTTAACACGACAATTATCTATAAATAAGTTAAAGAAAAGCAAACTGATGGCTATTTGGAAGCGAGTTTTTGATCATTTAAACAGCTCTGCCGAAAATTTGGAAAACGACTTCAGCGGTTGAGGCTTCTGACGACAGATATTATTACACATTATTATAAAAAAAATTTATGTGTATTATCAATAATTAAATGATCTCAAATGTACAAATAACATAAAAAACTAATGAAATATAACATTTTGTTTAACGTAAGAGTTTTTATTTCATTAAAATTTAGCTCTTTTTAGCGCTTTTCGACTAATTATAATATAACGCCTTTTAGCGCTTTTTGCTTTGAAAATATTGGCATCGCTGACTGCTAGACGACATATTAGGCTCAACGGTTACTTCTTTGGATGTCTTACGTCTTTCGTGCTCGGCAGGAAGCAAGAGTGTTTCTCCTTCTCAGCCAGGTGTGCACTCTAAAATTAATGATGTTGCGGCCTCTGGGATTTGGATTAGATTCTATTTTTTTTTTATATATGTTGTCACATGTTTTGACACACAGTCTTTACAAATGGAACATCGAGATCCTTCTGAATACGCTGGGTGCTGGCATACCAAGGTGCTGCTGTAATCACATGAAGAATTTTATTTTGATGCAGTGCAGTGCCCCATAACCGAATACCATAGCACCAAATTGGTTTTAGTATCGTGTTGTATAGAAGAAGCCTACGATGCTTATTTTTGAAAATCATTTACATATTTGTAAATTCTCAAATGCTTTTTGAAAGTCTATACATAAGATAAAGGTTTTGGAACTGTTCAAAATTGTGTTTGAAGTCTACTGACGATTTGGTAAAACAACAATGAAATGCATATAGACATAGGGCTGCCAGAAGTCAGAACCCGTCGACCAGGACATTTATAATACATATCACAAACGAATGTATAACAAAAGCTTATATATTCCAAGAACTAATCATATAAAAATGAACCGCAACAAAATTTTTATTTTGATACATGTATTAACCATATATTTCAATTTGAAGTCCAACAATTAAACGATAGATACAAAACTTAACATGTAATTTATACATAAAAAACAACAAACAAAAATAGAAAATGTTGTTAAATTACGAGGGGCGAAAATAAACACATGGGCTGGCGAGGCGACCTGTGTTTATTTCATCGAGTAGTTGAATGACGTAAGCCCCAGGCTTTGTGTAAATTTTTATACAGAAATGCTCACTTTCATACGAAAACTTTGATTTTGATGGTAACTGTAAATCACTAAGTTTAATAAATCCAAATATTTAACGGCAAATTCGGCATACAAAACTCTCCGTTAAAGTATACGTTAACTTTTAAATGTACACTGTACTGTCAGTCAAAATAATAGCAGAAATTGAATATATTTCATTCCATCGAGCAAATATAAAACTTTAACATTTACGAGCAGATGACTAATAAGAACTTGGCATGAAATTAGCTTAAATCATGAATAGAACTGGAATATTGCGTTCGGTACACATACATTGAGAGTGTTTTATCACTCTATTGATGACATTACAAGAGCAGCAATCAAAAAGTTGAGTCGGAATAACTAAAAGGATATAAAGTGATATATTTACCTAATTTTGACACTAAATTTATTTAATTAATTTCTACTAAAGTCACGTTTTTCTGTTTAATTGATGATATATACAATAAAAAAATTTTCTCTACGGTATTGAATTTATTGTGAAGATTGAAAATGAGCTTTTTCATATATTGAAATTATTTAAAAAAATATATTTTAAAAATCAAATAATCAATTTCAGTGCGAAATTGCAGAAGTAAATTCGATTGCGAAAAATCAATTTATTTCAACATAAAATAGATTTTCGATTGGAATCGAAATCGGTTTAACATTCCCTATTTTATCCTATTTATTTTGGCAACTAAGTAAAATTTTCATTCAATTTGAAAAGATATTGGACGGGAAAAACCGATTCATGGCGGTGACTTATTTTAAATTTTTAAAATACTATTTCGATTAAATTCCTTATTTATAGAGAATAAAACGTTTCGGTTTCGGTATTCGGTCAAAAAGTTGGCCTAAAGCGAATATCAGACGAGACCACAATTTTGGCCGAATCCGAAACTGAATATTCGGTCGGTCTCTACAAATATCCAAAAAGACTGAAATTAATTTATATAATTTTTGGCAAACAATTTCTAAAATAAAGCGAGGCGATTCCACACAGGTTTTTCCAGTTTTAGCAGAATTTAAAAAAAAAATTATGGTTCTCTCCCAAATATCGGACAAATATTTAGCTCTGTCAATTTAACAATCGCATATAATGATTACGCCTTTTTGAGCTTTTCTGCATAAACAACCGAGTCATGGTAGGAATCAACCTGCGACCTCCCAGTTAATAGCCTACGCGGGTAACTAAACTAAATTTCGATGTTCCTTAGACAATTAAACTTTAGAAGGAATTATTTATTCAACAGATTATTTGAAACTCATAAAACCAATTGTTTTGGTACTCATATTAAAAGCGATTTATTCATTCTGAAACTCATTTATATTCCATGGTATATACGCATGCGTATAAGCTTGTAAAATCATTTTTTTTTTGTTATAAACCACATGAAATTACTGGCGATTGCTATTTTTTGTGCCGAAAATGCCGATTTTTTTCCACGACAAGTGCAGATTTTTGATCCAAATCATTTGGCAACCCTACCCCAAGCAACAAATCGTCAGCTTATTAATGGTTTGCTGCTTTCTAATGCTTTTTCTTATGTTTATGCAAAAATTCAGCAGAAATTAAATTTTGGTATCAAAAAACCAGGACAATTTAAGAGTGGACCAGGACACCAGGACAATTTGTCTAAGACCGGGATAATCCTGGAAAACCAGGACGCATGACAGCCCTAATAGACAATGCTTAAGCACCAGCAAATAAATTTCATATAAAAAACTGTTTATATATATTTTCTATTATTTTGTTCTGAATAATTCCGAAACTGGGCAGTATATAAAAAAATAATGTTTGAACGGCTTAAGGGTAATTTTGTTTCAAGCTCGTTAGTGGTTTTTCTAATAAAATTGGACAATCCCTATCCCAGTTATGATAAAGTCCGTCCAGCAGCCTCCTCAAAAATCCCAAATTTTAGAAAAAAAATTGTTATCTATAAACATTTCGACTGTTTTTATAGTGTACGTATCATAACACATCAAAAAAATTTTGTTGTTGTACTTCTTGGCATTTTTCTTGTTGCATAGTGTAATCAAATGTAAACATGAGTTTGTTTTTCGTGTCATAATTCATGGTAGAATTATACTACAGGTAGTAGCGAAGCTACAACAACCCAACAACAGCAAAAACAACACGGCTTTTTATTGTTGTTTATGTTCGAGGTTGTCAAAAAGCACAAAAGAAATTTTGAAAAAAAAATTTATATGTTCACATGTGTGTGTTTACTTCGCCATGTTTTTTTCAGTAGTGTGGGTGTGTGTTGGTATAACATAAACAACTTTTGACAGAGTCGAACCCAAAAAAAAACTTCGTTAACGCTTCACCACTACCTGTATTATTCTACCATGGCCTAATTAATGCATATAATACATAAAAAATTATAACCTCTTATCCACTAGGGATGGGCAAGTGCAAAAAGTATATCGATGTATGTATATCGATATAGTTTTAGATATCGATCGGCATCGATATATATCGAATAACAAATATCGATATTTCGATATATTTCCAAGAATGATTATTCATACATAGTCCCAAAATTTTTTAAAAATAAAACACGAAAAGTACTTATAAAACATCTTTACTGATTCATTAATATTTCATGGAACGTACATCAACAAAATTACACTCAAAGAAACATAATATTTTTAATACACAAAATTTTATAGACTAATTCCAAAATTTTTCGAATCGGTTGTTGCATGCTTGTCACCTGAGGCTAGATTGATTGTAAAATGTCTTTAGCTCAATTTATATACGACAGAAAACATAACTGCTGATACAGTTGCTGCAGCTACTTAATTCAAAATTCGACATATTCAAAACGTGCGTACAAAATTCAAAGCGATGTAAAGCAAATAAAAAGACGTGCAAAACAATCGAAAGCAGTGCCAGGCATATAGAGACAAATTAACTCACCCTAAATTGCCGAGGACTGATCTTTGTTTGAGTGCTCTTTATATTGTTAACCAAGGAATAGTTGTCCCAATAAGTTCTTGGGATGCCAAAAAATGTTTCAAAAAGGCATTTGACATCTGCTGGAGGTCAAATATACAAGCAGCGAAAATAAGCAAAAAATAATCACCTGAGCTTAGCGGTCGCCTTGGTATTGATGATGTAAAAATAAATATTTTAGCTAAAAAAGATGTTTTTTCTGAACGTATGTAACTGCAATTAAGACAGAAAAAATAAAAACTTAAATATATAAAAACCTTTTTTAAGGGCAAAAATCTTTTTATCTTTTCGACCCAGCAAAAAACTTCAAAAATAAAGTAAATCTTCACATATGGTAACACTGGTACCAAGTGATAATGTTTAGTTTTAGTTTTCAACTGTTTTAGTAAAAGCAGTTACTTTTTACTTTAATTATTGTTTTATTTTTATTTTATAGCATTTGAAATAAATATGGATAATCATTAACTATAAAAACTGGTGTTAGTTGTATTTTTAATAATGTTTAATTTTTCAAGTACATATGTATTATTTTTTTAATATGGTCACACTTTTCACAAACAGTAAACAGCTTTATCCATGATACAATAACACAGGTACATGCATTAGAAAATTTTTCTCATCTAGGTTGTCAAATCGTCATGTGAGTTGTCAAAAATTACTTACTGAGCAACAACAAAATTCGTTGTACACACAAACAAACACGTACTACATACAAAACACAGCTGACGAGAAATTTTGTTAATGTACGTAACTCTATTATTAAGTGTGTTCCCGTACTTCTTGGGTAAAGTTCGGTAAAATGAGAGAAAACATATATTTTTCTCATTGAGAGACAAAAATGTACAAAAGTACGGGAACCCAAAAAACCAAATTTCTCCCCCGAAAAATTACATGAAAGTGTTGCGAAAATAAACATAAAAATAAAAACCAACACAATAGCCCAATTCACAATCTTGTGCAAATTGGGTTGCATCGTAGCATTTGCAAAATGGTATTGCATATTGATACTCACCACTTAACAATTGGTAGTGGTGAATATAAATATACTATACCATTTTGGAAATGCTACGATGCAAGACCATTTGCACAAGATTGTGAATCGGCTAATGATTTTTAATGCCATTTTTTAGTTTTAGGTATTTTCATAAATACATACAAATGTATTTTGCTTTAAATTTTGTTAAACAAGCAATTATTTTTTTTTTTTGTATTTTTGTTGCCTAAAATTATAATTTTTCATTTGTTATTAGCTCAATTCACAATCTTGTGCAAATGGTCTCACATCGTAGCATTTGAAAAATGGTATAGTATATTTATGCTCACCACTTAAAATTCTTAAGTGGTGAGTATCCATATGCAATACTATTTTGCAAATGCTACGATGCAAGACCATTTGCACAAGATTGTGAATTGGGCTATTGCTTATTTTTCGAAGAGCTGATTGTTTTGCACTTTACACAATCTGCCCGTAGAAAAAGTCCGGGCTGTTTCGTGCAAGAAGAAGAAGAATGTTATGTTCTCAAAAGCGCTCTCATTTACCCAATTTTCGAGTACGGGAACGCTTTTCGTGCACATTGGTCGCCCGCGGGCGCCCAATTATGAGTACGAGAATACACTGATTGTATCATGAGCTTTATCAATTAAAACAGCTGTTACGTTTTCGTCGCAATTGTGATTCATACGACGAATTCGTCGTGTTGGGACGAAACCCGTCGTTCGTCCCAGTTGTGTTTCTAGCATAAAACATGTGTGAAAGAAAAGCTTAAGTCGTAAGATTTCAAAAACTAGTACTAAAAATATAACATATCCAAAATTTGGTGCAAAAACTGCATGGGATAAAAAAATAAACTTACTTTACTAAAATGTTTTCGTATTATTTTCTAAGAAAAATTTATTAAAAATTTAGACAGACTTACAAATTGGTACTTTTTACATCCGTTTTAAGCAAAACTAAAAGTTTTCTAATTGTTTGAAGCGTTAAAAAATACTGTGTCCTCAGTTGTTTCCCATTACATACATATTTTTTACGGGCATATCTAATCAACTGTGTACTCCAGTATATTTCACCTTAGCTCGAGAACAGTATGTCCGCTTTCGAAAAACAAAACAACAACAGATGCATGATAAAATTACCTTCAAACTATCTTAATACAATTAGGTAAACGAATCAGTGGTTTCTTAGTTTTTCTCCAAACATAGTGGTTTTTTACGAAGAACTAGAAAAAGTAACTTTTTCTAAAAGCTGTAAAAAGATTTAAAAGTGCAATAACTTAAACTTTTAAGTAATATTCTTAAGAGCAAATCTGTTACAAACAAAATAAGCTATAAGTCATGACGATCGATGGACAAATGTCGATTTTTTTATAATTAAGTGAAGGAACTCAATTGATAAAAATCGCAGTGACTTATTTTGTTCGCAACACATTTGTCCTTAAGATTTTATTTTAAAAGTTTTAATTATTGCACCTTTAATTTTTTTTACAACTTTTAGCAAAGTTTTTTTTTTATTTTTCATAAAAAACCACTAGTTTTTGATACCAATTTGTGAATAACTAAGAAACCACTGATTTGTATACCTAATTGTATTAAGATAGTTTGAAGGTAATTTTGTCATGCATCCGTTGTTGTTTTCTTGGTCGTAAGCGGACATACTCTTCTCGAGTTAAGGTGAAATATACTGGAGTACACAGTTGAAATATTAGACATTCCCGTAAAAAAAACACTAAGGACACACTGTTTTTGGACGCTTCAAACTGATTGGAAAACTTTTAGTTTTGTTCAAAACGGATGTAAAAAGTACCAATTTGTAAGTCTGTCTAAGTTTTAAATAAATTTTTCTTAGAAAATAATACGAGAACCTCATAGTAAAGTATGTCTATTTTTTTATCCAATGGAGTTTCCACTCCAAATTTGGGATATGTTATGCATAACACTATACTCTATCAATAGAAATTTTATTAAAAAAAATAAAGATGAGGTTTTTGAGATATTTGCAAACTTATTTTATTTTTGCATTTATGCAATACTTCTCTAAAGAAACTATATTTTTAGTATTAGTTTTTGAAACCTTACGACTTAAGCTTTTTACACATATTTTATTTGTAAAAATCGTATTGTCGGTTGTAAAGCTATATTCATTTCAATATGAGGTACTTTATTAAATTTTCAACAAAAAATCGATCTTTGGGCCACGATAATTCGAAAACTGCAGCGAAATTGAAAAAACTAAAAACGACACATGGCACGCAGGTACGTGTAATATTGGTCTACGAAGTTTTATTCAGATCCGTTGACATGCTTGCGACATCCGATTCGAAAATTTTTTGAATTAGTCTATAAAATAAAACAAAAAATTTTGTTAGTAGTATTTTATTTTGTGAAGATTTTGTCGACATTTTTTTAAAAACTGCACGAAAAATAAAACCAAAGCTAAAATATATTAAAGGAATTCACAAGGTCGTCCTAAGTGTTCTAACTGTTGTAGGTACTAACTTTATACAAAAGTTGTATGTTTGTTGTTGATATTCTCAATAAAAAAATATAATATGACACTACAACTTATTTAGATATGTTTTTATGATGTGCTATGTGTTCAGCTGAATATTTTCGCATAAAACCGTTTATTTTTTGAATTTTAATTTTTGTATTTTTATTGTATGTACATAAATATTTTTGATTTAATTTTTTGGCGTTTAGTTTTTGAACTTTTTATAGTTTAGTACTTGAATATGACAAGGTATTCAAATATTTCCTATTTGAAATGTTGTACTACGTTAGTACCTAAGTACGTTAGTACCTAAGTACACCTTGTGAATTCCTTTATTGAATTTAATTAATATTATCAATATTAAAAAAAATCTATATATCGATATAAAATATCGACGAATTACATATATTGATATATTTTTAAGAGTATATCAATATATCGATATGTTTTGCCCATCCCTATTTTCCAGAACCACATATAGTTGGAGAGAATATAATATTATATTCGCAATCATGCCACAACCATGAGAACTCTCTGCATGCGTTACCCAGTGGAGTCAAAGGAAATGATGGATAAGGAGTTAGGCCTTCCGAATTTTATCTTCAGTTTAAATTATTAACTCAGTTTACTTCATTAACTTAAATTTTTCACATCTAAACAGTTTGGTGTAAATTCGTCAGCTGCTGGCACCCGGCTTGTTCAGACTTTAAACTTGAAAAATACCTTTTAAACCATTTCTGCATGCATATAGATAGTATCAAGAAAATCAAAACCTTTTCGTTCATATAAAAGCATATATTATATAAAAGTTATTGCGCCACAACGAGCAATATATAAATATAATGCCAATGAGCGATTGAAGACAATAGTTTCGTTTGCTACGTTTGCTTTATGATATTTGTTTTTTTAATAATTTGTATATGAATAACCAAAAATTATAAACAACCAAACTTAAAGTTACCACCTTTAATTTAACAAATTTATTCGAAGGCAAAAAAGAGCAAATGATACAGAAGCGTATCAATCACTGTCAGTTCAAAATAAAGTATCTTTGATGTTTTTTATTGTTAGTTTGTATTCGTCTAGCTGGGATTCAAATAAAAAGAATGATTTCTTTTTTTTCACCCTACAGTAAATTTTAAATACATGTATATTTATATGCTCTTATACATATTTGTATGTATGTACATTAGCCATGCACACTGGTTGCATACTATCCCATAGCTATGGGATAGTATTTTATGGAGTTTCTTAGTAACAGGATTTTTTGCGCTAGACAATCCCGTTTCATGAGGTTCGGGAAAAAATCATACGCCGAAACATGAGGGGGATTGGACTGCTGCAACTGGCTCCTCATTGAGTTCAAAATGGGACCAAAAAGAAAAAAATTGGCAAATAAAATCTTGCCACAGAGTCACTCCTTGAGGGGTAAAATGTTGGACCGACCCAGTTAATTTTCCCTTTCCAACATTTTTGTAGGACATACTTACCCCCTAACTTCATTCCTTAATTCCTTAGTGCTCCCATACAAAGTTTAAAATTTTATAAAATTGTTGGAGGGGGACCTCCTAAGATGCTCATAGACGGGTCAAATGTATAATCGACTCCCATTAATTTTCTAGCTTAAAGACTTTATCTGAACATACCTATCCTCTATCTCCATTCCAAAATTTACAATAAAGACTAGATATATATTGAAGAAAAAGTTCCATAACTGCCTAACAGTCCCCCTTTGGCGGTTAAAATGTATGACCAAGTTTTTTGTGTTCATAATTTTTTTAAAAATGCTTGCCCGAGTATCCATAATAATACTATGGGAAATGTCTATCTTACTTCTATCAAAGAGTCAAAGTCTTATTTTTCTTATTTGATTTTGTATTTTTATCGATTTCATTGTTAATAATTGCTATGTTTTTTGTAATAATGGGAAGTCCCAAGATAATACAAACTGCAAGAATGAAAAGTATTTTTTTTTTTTATCAATCGTAATGCAATTTTTGAGATATAATGACATTGCAGCAAATGAGCGTTATGTATACATATGTATGTATCTCTCAGAAAATTTATAGTATCAACCCACCTATATATTTAAAATATGAGAACGCTTTAGAAGTGACCGGAAAAAATAGGTAAACCAACGTTATTTTCATTCCTTACGTAATGAGTTTCTTTGGTTACCAAATGAATGCAAAGTTAAAAACAAGTCGCATACAATATTGGACGTCGTCCAATTTGGAGCATCTAGCAACCGTTCTAGGTTCCAATTCTAGTCCTTATTCGATATCCAATAGGTTGTGCTGTAGGGATTGAGTTATTTCTCATTACCTGTATTATTTCGTTGATGTAGGAGTTTTACACTCTGGCTTATCGGGCCGATAAACAACCCTCAGTTATGTTGGAGGACCATATCACCTGAATTTCCTCCGAGTTGATGTTGGAGTTATACGGCCCATGGTCGGTTGTCAGAGTCTCGTTGGTTGTAACAGGGTGCACCACGTTCAGGCTAGCTTAACTAACGCGCAGGAGAGGCTATGTATATCAGAGCTGTAAAAGATTGCAATCGATTTAATTGCATGAATGATTTCACGTTAATGATTGCAAGCACAAAAGATTGAAATTTTTCAAGATTTCATTTTGAAATCTGAAATCATTTTGAAATCAAAGAATGAAATCAATTTGGTTGAAATCACTTTGATCCAATCCCATGGTCCATATGTACCTTTTGGTGAATATATAGTTATATTCGGTAGAACTTTTTCTTACGTGGGATCATTGACTATAAGCAGTCTAATGTGACTGCAATATTTTCTGAACGTTTAGACAATATGTATATACTTTATATATTATATATATAAACTTTAAATTTAAAATTTGTATGAGATAAACTTGCCCTTTATACAAATTGAAACAGTTTAAATGAATCTTTGATTAGAAAAATGTCATTGGCAAAGGCTTTTGCCATAAATTCTCTGCTTCAAAAAGGGCAAAATTTTTAATCGTAATCGAGCGAATAGTGAGTTGAAATCCGATTAAGATGAAAAGGTGCGATTAATCGCGATTTCGATTACGATTATGATCGCTGTGGTTTTCTTGAATAAGCGCTTATCGGCCATGTTACAGAGTTCAACTCCGTTTGGAAACGGAATTCAAGCTACCCCATTTATGTAGCAGCTGGTATATAAAAAATAAATCTAAAATACGCAAATTTGTCTGGTGTGTCCATACTGTTGGCGGCGCTAGTATGCCGGGGTACGCTCCAGCTAGAGCTTGACATCTTGGGGTGGATTGATTTCCGTTTCCGAACGGAATTGAACTCTGTGACATGGCCGTATGTCTAAAAACCAATTTTTTCTGGAGAGCCAAAATACTTCATTTTCAACAATACAAACTCTGTGTGATTTTGATCAAACTTTTTTTTGGATAGTCACTTAAATATATGTTGTAAGAAGTTTGTTTAAAAATTTCAGACAAAAATTCCTTAAGGGTAATTCCTAGAGAATAATTAAAAAAAACAATGTGCTATGAACACTAAGGGCCTGATTTATAAAGAAGAAATAAAAATATTTCAACAAAGTTTGTATGAAAAATACTCAAAAAAGCAGAGTGTTTTTTTATAGAAATTTTCATAAAGAAGTTTATCAGCCCTGTTCTGTAAACCGAATCTTAGTAAATTTCTCGTTTTCCAAAAATAATGTTCCCTTCTCTAAATCGATCGTTTTCAAATCGGCTCAATTTACAGAACAGGCAGATATGTTCGTGTTTGTGAATTAAACGTGTGTGCAGAAAAAAGCTTACGTCGATAACAGTTATTTTCATTGAACTAACTCAAGCACACAAGCAGACTTAAGCTTTTTTTACCTGGGAAATGCTTCCGCAATAATAATTATAAGTTTGTATCAACTGAACAATAATCAAAAAATATTTCGGAAATACATATGTTCTAAAATAACAACGCATGTGTCTATGTATTTTTTCCAACGGCAATGAATTGCCAGCACGCAATTGTACGTCAATAGAGCTGAAAAATACTTGAATAAATAAAGAAGTTACGTTGTTTTAGAAAACAATTTTTAGAATTAGTTCATGTTATTAGTGAAGTTTTCGATCCATGCAAAAAAGCATATAAAATAATACAATTTGGCATCAATAACTCAAAATCAACAAAAATAGACATCAGCGCTTATTCAAGAAAACCACAGAAATGCAATAACCACAGGTGTTGATATAAGGGTTTTTATCTGTACACACGTTTAACTGTCTTTTAGTGAATGTCATTCTTGTAGGAGTTTTTCGTAAAACGTGTATATAAATTTTTAATGACTACTACTCTCTTTTCCGTTTAAGAAATTTCATACTTAGTGCACAGTTTGAAATAGAATTTATTTTTGCTTTACTGCAGAAGGTAGTTTTAAGTAGGGATGTAACCGATACCGACATATGGGCGGTACTTCAGGTTTACCTATACAGATATCGGTATCGGCGATATTTTACTGTCGATACGACGATACTTCCTAAAATTTTTTTTCCAGTTTTTTTTAAGAAATAATATTTTTTTGTGTTAATTTTGCCATGAATTCAAATTCAATTCGTTGTTTTTAAAATATTATTAATATCCATTTTAAATACTAATAATCTCTTACATTGTAATTTTGTATAGTAAAAAAATTACTTTTTTTCAAGTTCTAGGCGATTTATTTCTAAAAATATCTTTTTCGATATTTCGCTATCAACTGCATAACATCATCAGGCATAAAGAATGACTACAAACAAAATAAAAAAATGTATTTTTTTATATTAATCATTGCACTATATAGAAAAGTAAGGAAGCGCGTTTTTTTTGTTCTTTATTTTGTTTATCGTCACTGTTTATTCCTGATGATGCTATCCAGTGAAAATAAATTTTTACAAATTAATGACCTTGAGCTTGAAAATAATAAGTTTTGTACTGTCATAAACAAAAGAAGGTCGATGAAAAAAGTACTTTTTATAAATTGTTTGTTAATTTTTACTTGAATGCAAACTCAATATCAGTATCGGTATCGTATCGGCAAAAAGACTTATTTGTACATCCCTAGTTTAAAGACATATGGTTATTCATGAATACAAAAGATATATTTGACTTGTATAAGGTAACAAGCAGTCGACCAAGAATTATAAACAAATACATATACATATTATATCATTGTTGTATGTATTAAGAATACCCTAATGAGCTACCTATCTTTTCTGTAGATTCCAATTCAAAGAAATCGTGTCAGGGCTGTGAGTTGCCATCCGATGATATACCAGATTCAACGTCAAACTCAAGAGGTCAAAACAACAATACACCAAGTGCTACAAATAACAATGCCAGTGCGGGAAGTTGTAAGTTTTTTCAGGATTTAAAATTGCAAATTAATTTTAGTTTATATGCTCTTTCGCAGTGACGCCCAACTCTACATTAGAGTCTGGCATATCGTCCAATCTTTGTGGCAGTAATGCAGTGTCTGGTTCCAATATGGTTAGTGCCGATTCCAGCGTTGCTAGCAGTGGTAGTTTAGATGACGATATAGATGAAGGTCCAATAAATAAAGTGAAGAAAAAAGATGATCAACGCATTAAAAAAGAACCCATTGTTTCAACTTCTACTAAGAACTCACAGTTCAGTGGTTACGATACATCAATTTCAATTGGTATTGGCTCGGGATATAGACGCGACTCTGATACATCTTCACAGCATAGTCAAGCGACTGGAAATAGCAACAGTGGAGTCGGCACTAAACGTCGTTATCAAAATTCAAATGCAACCGCTAATGCTGCTAACATAGTGGATGGAAATTCGCCTTTTTATACCAGTTATTACAACAATAAACATCCACAACAGCAGTTGCAATCAGCACATCAACAGCTTCAACAGCCACCACAAACACCAGTAACTCCAACACAAGAGTACTACGGCAAATATGATATTGAATTTGCCGCAGCAAGCTCACCACAACAAATTACTCACAGACTTCAACAACAGCATTTGCAAAACTCACCTATGCAAGTGCCGACTGGTGAATATCTTAGTCCAAAACCAGATTTTTTAGCTGGGTCACAAAGCTCGCCGCATCTTAAAACAGGGAACGAAGTAGTACCAAAACATCATCTCATTCCAAATGTATTTCACCATCCACCACCACCACCACCTACTACAGCAAGTAACCAGCAAATACAACAACCGTTTTATAATCACCACACTAGTGACACTTTGCAATACAGCGCATACAACAACCACCATACTCACCATGGTGGCAACTATGGAGGTCCACCTTTAAGTCAACAACAGCAACAACATATACCCGGCGATTTCGACAACAGTGGGAATTATTATGACCCTAAAGTTCAGGGTCCCAATGGTGCCTATTATGAGCAAAGTAGTTTTCAGCAGCCAACAGAATATCATCACCACCATCAACAACAACAGCAACACCAGCACAGTATGCCACATATAACATCAGCCACTGCTACAGCATTAGGTATACACATGGAGGCAGCACCACCACCAGCACCAGTGCTGCCAAGCTCACCACATAATCAAATGCAACAACCATTCTATCATAACCACCATCATCACCATCATTCCCAACTCCATGGTGTAGACCAACAGTATGATTCGCACGGCTATAATCAACATGGTAATTTTACGCGCCACCAACAAAATCAAGAACCAATTTGTAGTAAGTATGTACATAAACAGTGTAACATTTAAGTACTACCGTATATACAGTATTTTTCGGTTAATTGCACATAAAAATTTGCACAACTTTTTGTTCAATTAACCGGGGAACCAATTAGCCGATACCCGCTTAATTGAACAATTCGTTCAATTACAAGAATCCCGTTTAATTGAACAGTTTGTTCAATTACAGAAATCACGCCTGGAACTACTAATGAATTAAAAGAAATCGCATATGTGCACTTTAATTTTTCAAAATATTTTTTTTTACTTTAAACGAAAAAAATGCAAGTAACAGAAAAAATGTACATATATGTGTATACGCAGGTATTTTTTATTGTAGGTACATATGTACTATTAAATGCACTATTTATGTGCACATTAGTTTTACAAAAAAATAAAATTTAGTAAAATAAAATTAGTAGAGATGTCACCCAGTGTTTTTCACAAATGATGTCAAATATGTATGTGCAAAAATGCCAGATTATTTTTCAATAATAATGCAATTAACCGGGTAAAAGTAAAAGGAAATTTATTTTTGATGACATGTATTTTGAACCGATTAACCGGGAAAATCAATTAACCGGGTTCAATTATCCGAGGAAATTTACATGTGTTTTCGTATGCAATATTTTTTTGCGCTATCATGTGGTTGAATTAAGCGTGGAAACCAATTAACCGAAAAATACTGTATATAACTGTATATATATATATATATATATATATATATATATATATATATATATATATATATATATATATATATATATATATATATATATATATATATATATATATATATATATATATATATATATATATATATATATATATATATATATATATATATATATATATATATATATATATATATATATATATATATATATATATATATATATATATATATATATATATATATATATATATATATATATATATATATATATATATATATATTATATATATATATATATATATATATATATATATATATATATATATATATATATATATATATATATATATATATATATATATATATATATATATATATATATATATATATATATATATATATATATATATATATATATATATATATATATATATATATATATATATAATATATATATATATATATATATATATAATATATATATATATATATATAATATATATATATATATATATATATATATATATATATATTTATATATATATATATATATATATAATATATATATATATATATATATATATATATATATATATATATATATATATATATATATATATATATATATATATATATATATATATATATATATATATATATATATATATATATATATATATATATATATATATATATATATATATATATATATATATATATATATATATATATATATATATATATATATATATATATATATATATATATTATATATATATATATATATATATATATATATATA